>APFE031291575.1:32814-124566 GCA_000404065.3 Pinus taeda
TAGCGTTGACTTTTGTAGAATTGACTTGGGTTGACTCATCTACTGGTTGGAGGGTTGTTGTGACACATGCTAGGCTGGCTGACCAAAGGAGACTTTGCTGGTTGAAGCATCCTGTTGACCGCCGAAACGAACACACACATTTTTCCTGTTTCTGATTTGTCTTCTGTAAGATCTGCTTATATGTTCTATCTGCGTTTTGCTTAACTTCTTGTATGATTGCTGTGAGAAAAGTGAAATTGCTCTTAGCATAGAACATATACAAAACTTTACAGGACTACAAGAGGAACCTGGCAGCAGAATTTGACATGAAGGATTTGGGATTGATGCATTATTTCCTAGGATTGGAAGTGTGGGAGAAGGATGGGGAGATCTTCCTTGGGCAAGGAAGATACGTTACAGATATTCTGAGGAGGTTCAGAATTCAGGATTGTAGACCCATGTCTACACCCATGATTACCAATTGGAAGAAGATATATGCATAAGATGAAAAGGATGTCGACCCCACCTTGTATAGACAACTCATTGGGCCTCCCATGTATTTGGTCAACACTAGGCCAGATATCTGCTTCGCAATCAGTACTCTTAATCAGTTCATGGTAGAGCCGAAGAGAGTACATTGGGCAACAACGAGGTATATTCGCGGCACAGTCAAGTATGGGTTGAAATATATTCGAGGAGATGACATTAGACTTTGTGGGGACACATATGCAGATTGGAGAGGCAATTTAGTGGACAAGAAAAGTACCTTCTAGAACTGCTTCAGTGTTGGATCAAGGATAGTTTCTTGGTGTAGTAGGAAGCAAAAGTCAATAGCACTGAGCTCTGCAAAAGCAGAGTATATGGTAGCCAACACAGCTATATGTGAAGCCATATGGCTTCGGATGTTGCTAGTAAGCTTGTTTAGGCACAAGATGGAGGCGACAAGTGTCTATCGTGATAATCAGAGTTGCATAAAGCTCTCTGAAAATCTAGTGTTTCATGACAGGTCGAAACACATCGATATTCAATGTCACTTCATTAGAGATTGTGTACAATGTGGAGAAGTCCAGCTACAATATGTGTGAAAATTCTATCACTGTAGCAACTAATTTATTCTTCCTACTTATTCCACAATAAGTTATTTATGAAATTACTTCAATAAAGATTAAAATAAATAATGTTGCAGATATCACACTGTAATACAGAAACAAACATATGCACAAGCATTAACACATTGACACAGATATTTTGGACAACAGTCCCCGAAAAAACCCAATGTCGGAAAAATGGTGCAGCAAGGGAGGATTTTATTATACAGCAATTCTTCAGTACAACAGGGTGCCAAACTGGCTTACCCACAAAGAGAAATAATCTCCAACACTTCTCCCAATCCCAGCGTCAGCCCGACTGACCCATGCGTGGCTCTCAAACCCTCTGCGTCAGCCCTGGGCCTCTCCGCATCACACACGCAAGCCCAACTAGTGACTGCACAGTCTTCTGCTGCCTCTGCGTTTGCCTGAAAAGCCCTGCGTCTGCCTCTCCTGCCTCAGCGCTGATCTCCAGTGGTTGATCCTGCCTCTCTGCTCCGTAGTTGCTGCCTCCTGACTACTCACCAAACCACTGGTTCAATTTCTCAGCTAACCCCACTCCAGAAATTGAATTGACTGGTCTCCCTCAGTGTGTTCTCCAAGTGACCCTCAAGCCTCCTCTTATACTTTTCTCGTTGACAAATCAACAGTCGAGAGTAAGTCCCCAATCAATGGCTAAGATAAGATCTGGATTGATCCATGACTTTTGGATCATTCTAACACAATTTTATATTAATTCACATTAATATTTTATTTTCCCTAATTTTAGACTTAGGGACTTCATTAAAAATATATTAATTATTTTAATATCTCCCAAACTGCTTAGAATCCACCCAAACCTTTCTGGGTATTTGAGATCTCATGTGCCTTAGCCTCTCCACCAATTTTCATGGCTAGAGCACATCCAATGCTACCCCAAATCAACAATATGTTCCCACAAAAGAATAGGTTGCAGATATACTCACGAAAGCTCTGGGGAGAGCTAAGTTCGTCTATTTTAGAGAACAGATGGGTACGTTGGAGAACTCGTTTCAGTATTAGTGAATGGCTATCTTGGATGTTTTTCAATTCCAGATGTTGCAGTAGCAGCAATAATAAATGAGAGGGAGTTGTAGTGCAGATGTAGTGTTGGCAGCAATATGACAGGGTCAGCAGCAGCATAGATGCAGTGTATATTAGAATTGCACGATGGTTGGTGGGCAACAACAACCAGACATCAACAACGTGACAAGAGATGTTTTGAAGTTTCTAAGTTTACTTAATTTAAAAACCCTTCATGCACTTTTCCTGATTTATTCCTACCTACTTGTTAATCTTTATTTAACAAGTTATTTATAAAGTAAATACTGAAAATAAATCTGAGTGCATGCTCAACATATTACAGATCAACAACTAAAAGAAACAAGAACAAACACACCACATGACACCATTATTTTTGGACCAATGTCCCCGGAAAAACCCAATGCGGAAAAACCGGTGCAACTATCCAAGGGTTTTCTTATTAAGCAAAATCATAGTACAATCTAGGTGTCGTAATTGGCCTACCCAATAGAGAATTTCCTTAGCAACTATACCTCACAGTTTGAGATAAATCTCTTGGCTGAAACCCCGAAAAACCCTTCCGGTAGCTCCTCAGCACAAAACTGCTCTTGCAACCCCAGCGTCTGCCCAATCTAGACTGTGTCAGCCCCTCTCTTTCTCACGCAGGCCCTGTGTCAGCCTTTCTTGGCCTGTGTCAGCCCCAGGAGGCCCTATGTCAACGTTTCTGGGAGCCTCTGCGTCAGCTACGCTGGCCCCTCCAATGCTTTGCACAGCACTTCGCTGCCTCTGCGTGGCTCTGCGTCACCCTCCTTGGCTATTGCACTGCTCTCCCGACACAATCTTTGCCTTCTCTATTCCTCTGTACTCAATGCCCCTCAGCTGCTCTCCTGATCACTGATTCTATCTCTCTTAGCAAACCCCGCTCTAGAGAATAGAATGACTGATCATCTGGTGTGTTCTCCAAGTGACCCTCAAGCCTCTTCTTATACTTTTCTTGTTGACATATCAACAGCAGAGGCTAAGTCCCTAATCAATGGCTAAGATTAGATCTTGATTGATCAATGTCTTTTGGACCACTCTAACACAGATTCATATTAATACACATTGATATTTTATTTTCCCTATGTTTAGACTTAGGGACTCCATTAAAAATATTAATTATTTTAATATCTCCTGATCTGTTTAGAATCTGCCCAAACCTTTTTCGGGTATTGGAGATCTCATGTGCCCCAACCTCTCCACCAAATTTGGTGGCTAGAGCACATCTGATGCTACCCCAAATCAACACTCCCTCTTAGCAAGGATTGTGCTCTAGCAATACTCCTCAATGAGTATTACTCTGATCATTCGGCATCAGTACCTGTGCTGATGCTAGGCCTTCCTGCCCAACATCCTCTGCACTACTGCATCTTGTACTGCTGCCCATGGTTCTGCCACTGCCACTGCTGCGTTTGTATGACAACTCCCTCTACACCCGTGCTGTTGCTGGTCCTTCCTCCCAACACTACTTCTGCACTGCACCTCCTCTCATCATGTTGCATCGTGCTGCCCACTGCAACTCAGTTACTAAGAAGTAAGTAATTGATCTCCCAACTGACCTCCCTGTTGGGCTAGAAACACCCACTGATGTTGAAGCTCCCTCTGCCACTGACAAGTGCTCCCTCTCTCTGACCTTTGTGCTGCTGCAACAAGTCCCTGCATCTCACACCGTTGCACACCTCTTTGTGCCTTCCTGCACTAGTGCAACACTCCTGTGCCTCTCACACTGCTGTAGCCTGCTAGCTCTGCGCTGTCTCGGGACTCCTGCACTGTAGCTCTCTCTGCCGCTCCATCTGCATCCGTCTCTACCCACCCAGCCAGTCCTACTACTCCTCGTCGGGGCTCCCGTAGCAAGGTCTAATTCAAGAGGCTGGGTAACTCGAGAATCCTACCCCTCATCGCCTGTAGTCCATCTACCTACAACTCGATGTCCCCCCACTTCCACTCAAGTGGCGTGTGTGCACTCATGGCACAATCATCGTCTGTTAAAACTTCCTTCTCTGCCCATGCTGGCATTGCCTTAGTCTCAGAAGACTCTCCCTTACTCTTCTTCCTTGGGCATTGGGTCACATAATGACCCATCTCCCCACAGTGGAAGCACTTGATCTTGGAGAGATCTTTCTTCTTCCGTTTCTCCTGCTTTCCCTCAGATACTAGGGCCACATCCTCCTCCTCCTGCTTGACCTTGATCCCTTTGCTGTTGCTACCTGTCTTTGACTGCTATCTAATCTCTTCCTGGCAAAGAGATGCCCACATCTCGTCCCAAGGTAGGAGAGTCCCTCTGCCCAGGATGCTATGGACAAACACTTCTCACTCTTCTGAGACAACATTCAAGGTTGTCCTCACCATAAGCTCCTGATCCGGTGTCGCTCCTATAGCAGTCAACTGATCTCGGATCTCTTTTTTTTTTCTGAAGAAGAAAATTCATAATTTCTATTGATGAGAAATTACATGTTGTTGATGCCCATAGGCATATGCTGTATTGTGGTTGGTCACCACTGTTCAAAAAGCAAAAAAAATACATAAGGTTCGCATAGAGATACTGAGTAAGGTTCAGTCCTCCGAGGAAGGAGTCAATTGTTTGACCCTTCTTCATCTGATACGACCTCATCTGGTTCTCGAGCAGCATTCTTCTCCACACAAAAGTATGCTAGTATAGGTTCTCGAGAGCCTCCCACATCTCAACTATCATTTCCTTCTCGGCTATATGTGGACCACATGATCCTTGACTCCATCAAGCATAATGCACTTTTCCCTCGCCATCGCCTCCTCGTACTTGTCATTATCAGTGGGGTCGACTAGGATAGCTATAACCTTCAAGGTGAAGTTCTTGACACGATACTTGTCAAGCACTGATAAGATTCTAGAATTCCAGACTGCGAAGTTCGATGCTCCGTCCAATCTATCCTGGTCTCTTACCCCGTGTAGTGCCATGACGCTCCTCTACTTCCCTCGTGGAAGTTCTCTGTTCGACTTCTCTGAGTCTCTACTTCCCGTCTGGAAGTTCTCTTCTAGGCTCCCTCTGAGTCCTAATTTCCCTCCTGGAAATCCTTTTGCCACTTATCGAGATAACCCCTACTCTGATCGTCTCGTGCAACTGCACTTCTTATCTAGGTTCCTCGGCTAGAAACCCTTGGTTATAACTCCTCTGGCCTTGCTCTGTTAGGTATTGTTTTGAGTACAACACCTCACCAACGCCACTCTGCAATATTTCTGCAACCTTCTAGACTCCAGCAACTGCCTCTCTGTGAACTGTGTCAGCCCCTCTCTGCCTCACGTTGGCTCTGCATCACCCTGGATGGGTCTGCGTCAGCCCTCTGGCCCTCTGCGTCAGCAACGCTAGCCTATCTGAGGCTTTATGCAGTTAACGACTTTTTCTGTGTGGCTTTGGCTGGCTCTATGTCACACTTCCTTGGATTCTGCGCTGTTAGAAAAAACTTCTGTCACCTCGGGACAACTATTTTTTGTTGCTATTGCTCTGCTCGGCTGATGTCTCTTAGTCCTCCTATGATCTGCAATCACACTCTAATACCATGTTGAAGTTTCTAAGTTTACTTAATTTAGAAACCCTTCATGCACTTTTCCTGATTTGTTCCTACCTACTTGTTAATCTTTCTTTAACAAGTTATTTACAAAGTAAATACTAAAAATAAACACCAGTGCATGCTCAACATATTACAGATCAGCAACTAAAAGAAACAAGAACAAACACACCACATGACACCATTATTTTTGGACCAATGTCCCCGGAAAAACCCAATGCGGAAAAACCAGTGCAACTATCTAAGGGTTTCCTTATTAAGCAATATCAAAGTACAATCTGGGTGCCGTAACTGGCCTACCCAACAGAGAATTTCCTTAGCCTATACCTCACAGTTTGAGAGAAATCTCCTGGCTGAAACCCCGGTAAACTCTTCCGACATCGTTAGCACAAAAATGCTCTTGCAACCCCAGCGTCTGCCCAATTTGGACGGTGTCAACCCCTCTCTGTCTCATGCTGGCCTTGTTTCAACCTTTCTTGGCCTGTGTCAGCCCCAGGAGGCCCTGTGTCAGCTACGCTAGCCCCTCTAGTGCTCTGCGCAGCACTTGGCTGCCTCTACGTGGCCTTGCATGAGCCCCTGCTAGCTCTACGTCACCCTCCTTGGCTACTGCGCTGCTCTCCCGGCACAATCTTTTCCTTCTCTGTTCCTCTGTACTCAATGCCCCTCAGCTGCTCTCCCGATCATTGATTCTATCTCTCTTAGCAAACCCTGCTCTAGAGAATAGAATGACTTATTATCTAATGTGTTCTCCACGTGACCCTCAAGCCTCTTCTTATACTTTTCCTGTTGACATATCAAAGGTCGAGATTAAGTCCCTAATCAATGGCTAAGATTAGATCTGGCTAGATCCATGTCTTTTGGACCACTCTAACACGGATTCATATTAATACACATTAATATTCTTTTTTCCCTAAGTTTAGACTTAAGGACTCCATTAAAAATATTAATTATTTTAATATCTCCTGATCTGTTTAGAATCTGCCCAAAACCCTTGTTGGGTATTGGAGATCTCATGTGCCCCAACCTCTCCACCAAATTACATGGCTAAAGCACATCCGATGCTACCCCAAATCAACAAGATGATGCATAGACAGGGTGCTGCTATAGGATGTGCAGTAGCACTAGAACACATTCCTCGCTAAGAGGGAGTGTTAGTTTTTGTAGCATCGGATGTGTTCTAGCCTTGAAATTTTGTGGAAAGGCTAGAATACATGAAATCGCCAAAACCCAGAAATCATTTTTGGAAATTCCACCTAGAAATGTCTCAATTAGATTATTAATAGATTTTCCTAAGTCTAAACTTTGGGAATATGGTTAATTAATCAGTATTAATTGAGATAAGATGAAATTCATTTAGAAACTCACAAAGATCGATCCAAAGATGATCCTAGCCATTGATTAAGTTTTAATTTTGGTTGTTGGTGTTCCAACAGGGGATTATAAGAGGAGGTCGATGGAAAAATAATCCAGCGTAGATACTTAGTTGCCCAGGCAGTTCGATTTTCTCAGAAGCAACAACTCAGCAGAGAAGATAGAGCCAAAGGGTGAGTAGCAGGTGGAAGAGGAGGGCAATAGCATTTCGGGAGGAAGATTTCCAGTTCCCAAAAGAGGCAAAGGAAGGAAGGCCGAAATCTCCAGAGGGATAGCGTAAGCTCTGACAGAGGGTGACGTAAGGAGCTCAGCGCAAAGGCTGGGGAAGCGATTTCGGAGGCAAAAAAATAGTTGTGGGGTGAGAGAAAATTCTCACAATATTTTTGCCAATATTTTTCTCAAACTAGATTGCTAGCTGGGCATCTAAATTATTGTACTCATAATTGTTGTTGAATGTTAATAATAAAACCCTCATCTACTACACCGGTTTTCCCAAGTTGGGTTTTTCCCGGGACAATTGTCCAAAAATAACTGTGTCAAAATTATATTGTGTGTGCTAGAATATCTTAGTTTCCAGTATTTTATATTCCGCAATATTTTTATGGTAAAAATTGTAGTTGTGATTTTATTCATTATTTTTCGTAGCAAATAAATTGCGTAATTAATTTTTGAGTTAGAAGAATAATTTCCAGTAGCTACAACAAACAAAATTTCACATGTTGTACTTGTCATTCTAAAAGCTTATTAAATATCATCTTACATGAAGTACACATTTTATTTGCATCTGCAAGTCTATTTCTTATTGCTCATATATCCATTTATTGTAATCTTTTCATCTATCATGCTTACTTTGTCTTGTAACATTGCTTCTCTTGTAATTTTTCAATATGTTTATTTTGTGCAAGTGCTTTAATTTGTATTTGAGCATTGTCATTAAGGCATTGGTCTCTCACTTTTGATCTCATTAAGTGTCACATTGATTTAATTGAATCTCCCTTTTAACATCTATATTGCTCAATATTAATCTTACTTTCTAATCAATCCTTAATCCAAGTTATCGAGAGAGGTAATTTCCTTTCCCTTAGTCTCCTAGAGCTTGTTGTTTCAATAGGTTTTCCCTTTTTATCCATCTTTAGGGACTACCCCTCATAGCTTGTCTAGGAGAGAGCTTAAGCAAAATGAGTAGGGAATAGGTGACAACCCATACGCTGAGTGTTGCACCTTAGGTCTACACTTTGGGTGATAATAGAGCCTAACGACTCTTCTTTGAACATCATCCCATATATAGTGACACTTGATCTTAACGTGCTTTGACCTCTCATGAAAAAGCAGATTCTCAAAAAGCTTCACACAACTTTGGATGTATCACAGTCGATTCAAGCACCTGATAAAACAAACCAACAAACAACTTCCGAAGGAAAACTGCTTTACAACAGGCTGAACAATAAGCTATATACTCAATGTCAACTGCACTAAGTACAACAAAGGTTTGCACAATACTCTTCCATGATATTCAGACTAAGCTTCCAGAAGTGCTCTTCCTATCTTTAGAACATCCAGCCCAATCAAAATCTACAAATCAGGAGAAGAAGATCAAAAGCATGGAGACAGTGGGAGAAATAATCACAGGAGGAGTATGTGTGTTGCCATCAATGAAAAAGGGGGAGATTGTTGAATGGTGTTGTTATTGACGGTGACATTGGTCCATGAACGCTCTTAGTATCCATCTACAAATTACTCCAATGATAAAGATGTCCTAGAAGCCCAAATGTTTGATTATATTTCCCCGCATTTGTTGAAGAATTTGAGGATGAAGATCAGTAAATTTGCTCCCGTAACCATCTTCATTTGATTCTCCTCTTGTTCGCAGATTTCTATGGGTAGGATTTGAAGAAGAAAAGTTTGGAATATGTTCCACAGTTTGAAATTTGAATCGACATTTCAAGTCCATATCAGGACCCATCATCAGGACAAAATGATTGAGAGAAGAAGGGTTAAAGTATAAATAGAGATGAGAAAGGATTAAAAAACTAACTAAACAACCCTAAAAGCCTAAAGACTTAGAAAAGGAATGACCGAGAGAATATTAATGAATTTAGATTAAAGAATAAAATATTAATAATTTTTTTTAATAATATAGAACAAAATTAATATACAATTATTCTAAATGGTGATTAGTTAATGGAATAAAATATATTAATATAAGTTGTATTAAAAGGACAGGAAAAATGAAGAAGAGGAGATCAATTAAGAGGATAATGGAAATATTATGTTATATAATAGTATTAGTATTAGTAATATCATATTCATGTATTATATTAATGAAGTGAATTAATGTACTATTAAGGATATAAATAATTAATTAGGGAACAATATTAATAATGATTGTATTAAAAGTAAAATGATATACTTAATAAATAGGTATATTAATATTAGTGTAATACAATAATCATAATATATTTATACAATAAACTTTAGAAATGCAAGGGATGATTAGCTTAAGAGATGAATGATGAGAGGGAGGCAACTTCTACTTACCTCATTGCGAAGGTGCTTCAATATCTCGATCCCTTATCTAAAATTTCTTTTGAAATACTGATCTTCTCCTGAGATAATTCTAGCGTCTTCAAAGCATATATGATGTTTACAATCAAGGGAATGTTCAACAAGAGCAGAGGAACAAGTGCGTTGATTCCTAATGCCAGCTCCATGCTCTTTATTTATGATTTAAACGATCTTCCAGTGTCACCAATGTAGCTTCTTCCACAGGAGCAACTGACTTTCTAAACCCCTATAAGTTGTTGTTCGTCAAATTCTGCCTTTAACTGATTTCATATTGTGTCTAATTGTTTCAAGTGGTTTGAATACAACACCAAGCTTAGACTTTTTGAGAACCTTAGCAATTATGTCAATGATGCCACAGATGTATGGAAGATGAGCTTTCTTATTGGAGGGCTGAACCATCTCCTCTTTAAGAGGGAGTTGGGGGAAGGAGGTGGGGATCATCTTCGTTTTTGCATTACTAATGGTTTTAAGAATGTCTTTGTTTTTGTATCCAATTTTTTTGAAGACATTAGTAAGGTGGTTTAATTCTTGATCCAAGTGTTCATGATTAGAAATTCCAACTGCTTTTAGGGCCAATGTATTAAGAATCCCAAATTTTTGAGGGGGATAGTGGTGAGACTTTGCATGAAGATAGTTGTCTGTATGAGTCTCTTTTCTAAAAACCTAATGGCCCAAGGTTCCATCTTCAAGTTTTGTAAAAAACTGATGGATTCTCCCCATCATACTGATTCCACCATAAGGTGGCATGTTACGTGGGTCCTCTCAGTTGAGGAGATATGGCTTCTTGAAGTTGAAACCCCATTTGTGATTAAAATCCCTGCCAAGGAGATTCTACAAGCAATAGATCGATGATCATATTATTTCAAAATTAATTTAAAAAATTAATGATGGGTCTCCTCTAATCAATTTCAAAAGGAAATTATGTCAAAAGGGAATTTAACGGGTCAAGTTGGCCTCCATTAGTTTAGGCTCCAAGAATTTAATTTTCAAATTTAAATTTTGAGATCGGTTTCCCTCCTTATGTTGGTTAGCTTTCCCTCCATCTAAAATGCTCCTCGTCCCTTAAAAATTAATGGTTCGTCTCCCCTCCTATGCGTCATTTTTGAACAAAGATATCTGAGATACTCTTTGTACTTTTAAGGCCTTGAGAAGTCTTCATGATCTAAAGAAGAAGGTCAAACCTTGAAGCGGTTTTTGGGCTTTATCTATCTTCTGTGTTTAAGGGTTTCACTATGGATCAGTTCATACTTCTTGAGGGCATTATGTCTTTATGATAGAGCAATTTTTGAGACTTCTTTTTTGTGAAAACTCGTCGTGATATGCTCAATTTTTTGAGGCATTTTGTTAGTTCTCTAAGACTTGATCCAGATTTCATACCTATTTGAAGCTTGCAAAGAATGTAAGAATACAGTAAAACAAAAACAAAAATAAATATTTTGATGGAACAACTGAGGCCCACGATCTCGATGTATTGAAGGTTGAACACATTGACAAGCTCAATACAAAAGTAACATTGCTCCACACTCAATGATTGGCATCTAAGATTGCGGCACGAAGCCTCTATTCGATAAGGTGTGAATGCACGTAGAATTCCATCATTGACTAAGTTTGTTGTGATGTGTTCTGAACAGAGTTATAAGCTCGAAATATAGATAGTTTTGTCTAGCTCAAAGTTTGAAATTTTGATAGCGTGATTTGGAGGGAATGCTTTGTCAATGGCTTAATTGTAGTAATTTTTTGGGGGACAATCACTTGATCATGTTCTAGTTCATGTTTTGTGTTTGTGATTTTTTATGGTATGACTTTTCCTCATATATGGGTACAATAAGTTCACTCTGTTCTCCATAAAGACAAGTTTTCGGGTTGTATCCACACTAAAATTTGTTATGGTTCACGTCGATTGGTGTTATGAAACCAGCTCACAAAAGGATAGAAAAGATAGATCAACACCTTAGAAATAAGCCACTTCGAGGGGGCAACGTCCTTTACATTACACAAATGAACAATTCTTGGATAATACAAATGACAAGACCTCCTTTCTATATATAGGAATCTAAGGGGTCATAATATAATCAAAGTTGACATAACAATAATAATGTAAGGACAAAATAATAACAATAGTGGGCTTCTATGGGGCACAATAATAACAATATGGGGACTACATGGGCACAACAATATAATAAGGGGGTTGTACTAATAACAATAAGGAGTTACACTAGTAGTATAGGGACCTAACATGCCCCTCTCCTTCAAAAAGTGTTGTCCTCAATGCTTGAGTAGTTCTTAATGCTTTATAAAAAATTTGTCCTCCCATGTGGAATCTTCAATGGTTAAATTCTTCCACTTGATGAGATACTCTGAAATTGATCGATTTCGTAGCTGTCGGGTTCTTGTTTCTATGACTGTGCCAGGTTCTAACATGATTTTTCCTTCCTCGTCAAGTTCTGACAATATTGTTTGAACTAGATCTTCTGCAACTTTTGAATGAGTGGCGACACTTCTTTGTCCTTCTTCCATTCATCCCTTGCTTCGTTTATCTAATCTGGTTGGATAATAGAAATAGCACAAAACAATGCTTCCACATCCTCATCCTTTCTTGAGAGTGCATCTACAACAAGATTTTTCTTCCCTCTTTTGTAGATGATTTCAAAGTCAACCCAACATATTTGTGACCCATTTTTTCTATTCTTCTAAAAATAATCTTTGCTCTAAAAAGTATTTAAGACTATCATCATCCATTTTTACCATGAAGTGTCTTCCCATTATGTAAAGATGCCATTTCTTAAGTGCATGTAGTATTGCCAACATTTCCTTCTCATAAATAGCTTGCTTGAGATGTAGCTGTAAAAATATCCAATTGCCTACATCAAAACTTCTTTCACTGCGATGTTGATCTGCTTCTTGTTTCATTCAATTATGCACCAAAATGGCGTTATCCTTTAAAAGTTGGAGAACTTGTTGTTGATGCTCGATGTGATCTTTCATTGCTTGAATCTTTTTCTTCTTGATATGTCCTTCTATCTTGAGAGTTTCAGGAGTGGTAATTTCTTCCAATGCATTACAAGATATGGTCGGTTTCATTTCTTGATGCTAGATGTGATCTTTCACTTCTTGAACATTTTTCTTCTTTATATGTCCTTCTATCTTGATAGATTGAGGAGTGGTAATTTCGGCCAATTCATTACAAGATATGGTCGGATTCATTTCTTTTTTCTCGATGTAATCTTTCACTTCTGAAATGTTTTTCTTCTTGATATGTCCTTCTATCTTGATAGTTTGAGAAGTGGTAATTTTTTCCAATGCTTTACAAGATATGGTCGGATTTATTTCTTCTTTCTCTGGGGTTGGTTCTTGGTGTATATCCTCTTCTTTTGATGTTTCTTGATCCTTTGCTTCCTCCTCTTCACAATCAATGTAAAATAATTTCTTCTTAGCACACTTATGACCTTTAATGTATTTGTTATCACAATTGTAACAAAGTCCCTTTTCTCTTTTTTTTTCCAATTGTTGTGGTGTCAACATTGTAGATTGTGGACGGCTAGGAGAAACAACACTTCCATATTTATAGTTGTGAGGGGTAGAATTCCTTGTTGCCATAATTTTACTTTCCACTTTTCTTGTCAACCTAAATGCCTTCTCTAATGAATCAGGTTCCCAAAGACGAACCTCATGTTGAATGTTATCCTTTAAAGTCCCTTTGGAGACATCAATCCTATGCTTCTTTGGAATATCATTTTCCCTTATATTCAATTTTTGAAAGTCTTCAATGTGCTCTGCCATTGAACACTTTTGTTTGAGATTTATCAATTGGCTAAAGAAGGTGTTTTAGTTTGTATCCTCATGATGTGCTATCATTTCCTCCGTGAAAATTGACCACATAACAAGTGGTTTACAAGAACAAAGCCCTTCATACCATAAAAAATGATCTAGTTCTAAGTATGAAGATACAATACGTACCTTTTGTAACAGTTGCGTCTTATGTAGATCAAAATATTGCTCCATATGTAGTATCCAATTCATTGGATCCTTGCCATCAAACTTCCTCATATTGCCTTTTCTTGATTTTAGGAGCTCGATCTTGAAACGACTGTAACTCTGTAATTTTGGATCTTCCAGATCTGAATTTGTGACCTGCAGTGGCCCTCTGCATCCTCTTTCTAATGTCATCAGTCTAATTGAAATTAGATTCTCCAAGAAAGAGTTATGCACAATCTCTAAGATGACCTGATTATATACCTTTTTCAGAAGAGCGAATTTGTATTTAGTGCCACGTGTCACTGTTGGGACCTTCAGATCTTAAAAATGTACAAAGAAAACTACAGTCCGTCCTCTTTTTAAAACTTCTTACAAAATTTCAAACTAATGCTCAGAGAGAAAGTTATGACGATTTTCCCAAAGTCACCTGTTTAAGATGTAATTCGAGAGTCTGCAAAAACCCTAACTTACTTAGACCATATAGCCAAAAATATAGCAAGAAGAGATATGAAATTCGGACCTGAGGTTCAGACTGCTTTCTTCTCAAATGGGTTTTTTGGTTAGCTTCTGAAACTTCGTAGCGAACAAGTTATAGCAAAACTTCTACGATCACCTATTTTAGATGAAATTATGGAGCTTGCAAAAACCCTAAATTCCTCAGATCATATCTTCGAAAATATAGCAAGACAACATCTGAAATTCGGACCCGAGATTCACCGAGATTTCGTCTCAAATGGGTTTTCTTGTTAGCTTTTGAAACATCCCAAAATTCCACAATGACCTATTTGGAGCAACGAAACCCTAAAATCCAAAGCTCTAATACCAGATGTTATGAAATCAGCTCACAAAAAGATAGAAAAGATAGATCAACGCCTTAGAAATAAGCCTCTTCGAGGGGGCAATCTCCTTTACATTACACAGATGAACAATTCTTGGATGATACAAATGACAAGACCTCCTTTCTATATATAGAAGTCTAAGGGGTCATAATATAATCAGAACCGACATAACAATAATAATGTAAGGGCACAATAATAACAATAGTGGGCTTCTATGCGGCACAATAATAACAATATGGGGACTACATGGGCACAACAATATAGTAAGGGGGTTGTACTAATAACAATAAGGGGTTACACTAGTAGTATAGGGACCTAACAATTGGTACCTTCGTTTTGGTATATTGGAATTGTTGGTCACTGATATGATTATAAACTCAGGACCAACCACCATTCATGTGCAGTAGCTAAGTCGTAACAAGAGCCATGATTGAAAACATTGTGCGTGTTGACTGGTCATGACTATCAAATCATCTTCCCATAAAAACTGTGATCCAAGATAGAGATATATAAACTTGTCAATGGATTTTCTATAGTTTTGTCTCATATATATATATATTATATATATATATATATATATATATATATATATATATATATATGGTTGGGTGCTAATTAACGCAGGGTTTTTAATTTGAAGTCATATTCATAGATGATGAAACAAGCTACAACTTATAGCTTGTTCGATAGAGATATGCGTTGGACATTTGAAGTCACAAGTTCGAACGTTACTTAAAATTTAATTTTTCGTTATTCCATAAAATTTGCAATGGTTAGTGGCTAGAACCATGCATTGAACCTTGATTGAAACTTAAGTTTCATTTATTTCATAAGATCTCATTAGTGGCCGGAATTGCACATTCTTAGAAGCAGTTGCAAAAAGTGGTTGTCACACAGAATGTCTAGGCACTGTGACAACAGCTCAGATCGGGGGCTGCCACCTTGATCCCCAATCTCTTTGTTTAATTTGTCTCCCAATAGTAGGCTAAGGGTAGACCCCATGGAAATGGAATGAAGCAGAACTAGTTGGGAACCAACCAGTTCGAGAGACACAGTCAAGCGACCAAGTACTTGTTTTAGATTTAGCAAAACTTTATGGATTCAATTAGATTTAGACGATTGATACCAATGCCTTATGGAGTCAACTATCTCGTTAGGAAATTTAGGACCAAGTAATTGATGAGCAACTGCTACTTGGATGAATAACTATCTTGTATGAAATGTAGATCCTAAAACTAATGTGAGATTCAGGAATCTCAGTTAATTTTAGTTAAATGTCTATCTAAGTTTTAACCCTTCGATCCTTTTTATATTGAACTTGATTCCATAGTAAGTGGCAGAGAGAAGATAAGGTGAAGCACACTAAGGTGTGATTAACGATACTTCTCCTAAAAATCTAACATACCCGGTACAGAGAGTTGTGGCTTCGACGACTGCAAGGTCACCATTTTAAGTATTATTAAAACCAGGCTTCTCAAGCAAAGATGGACCAGTACCTATATTTCTATCGACCAAGATTATGCTTGGAAGTAAATTTTAATTATGCAAGACTAACTTAATATGAAAATGCACGAGACGATTAGAAGATGGAACAAGATGAAGCTAAATTCAAGGATTGAAATCGCTTATGTCACGATTTATTTCTGAGTTATATACCAAAGCCCTTAATCGCCCAAACAAATATTCACTTCATTAGACTGAAAGATAAACTTCTCAGCAATATGCACAATATAATGCCCAATTAAATCACAAGCTTATCACTTCAATTTATCTAAATTCTTTCCAATGCAATTATAGCTCAAAGAGAACAAAGATTTCTTCACAATTTTTTAATATCACCCTCAAGATAAATGCCAATTATATAGATGCTCAAATACTTAAATGAAAGATATGCAATTTACCACAATTCCATGAAAAACTACTAAACAATTACTTGAAAAAATTTCAAAATTTAATATGCAATAAATATCCAATAATTCAAGTAATTAAAATCACACTAAGAGTTAATTAAATGATAAGAAATCTCAATAGATGTCAAGCACAAAATATTCAAAACCCAATGTCAATGATTATGAAACTTAGCACTTAAATTTCGAAAATTATTACCATGGGAAAACCATGAAATTCAAATGTTGAACACTCCAAGCAATTCCATAATTAAAATGATTTTCTTAGAGACTCCAATCCAGAAAATATTCTCCTATAGTCAAACCTTAGAGATATTAAAAAAATTTAAATCTACCTTCAGTGTAGGAAAAAAAAAATTACCACAAGAAATTTTTAAAGCTTGAAAGGCACTAGAATTTTTATCACAAAAATTTCAGAAAAGGGACTTTAGCTATACATTTATTAAATTTAATTGAATTTAATGTGATAAATGATTTAAATAAAAAAATAATTCTTTCAGAGGGACAAAATGAATTTAAATTTTTTGATCTTTTAAAATGAAAAAGCTTAAATTTGATGACAAAATTGATTTTAATTTTTGTTTTTTATGGGCCAAAGGCCACATCAAAATAAAAATTAAATTGAATTTTGAAAAGCAAGCGTGGAGGAAGGGACATGGGCTAGGCTTTGATTGCAAGTTAGGGAGGAGAGCATATGGATCAAGGATTTGCAGGGAGCGAAAGGGACTGAGGTAAGGGAGAGCCGACGGGAAGGGGAGGAGACTGCGGGGCAGGGAAGATGAGAAACCCACGTAGAAGAAGCGAGAGCCGAGGAGTAGTTGTGAGGGAGAAAATGACAACGCGCAGGGAAGAAGAAAAGTTAAGGAAGGAAGGGAACGCGGAAGAGGGGCTCACACAGACAAAGAAGAGGGAAGGAGATGTAGAGACGAGGACGCAAGGAAGGAGAGAGGACAGAGGGAAAAAGAACAGAAAAAAACACAGGGAAAAACGAGCAAAAAAATGAGGGCAAAGAGGAGAACGAGGAGCAGAGGAAAGAAAGGAACAACGCAGAGAGATTAACAACAAATCGTAGCCCAGAAACCTTTAAAAAAATCCCATAAATGCCTATTTTACACTGATATACTTCTGCTTTAGATTTGTCCTTAGAAAATCTTATGAAATCCTCAGATCTAAGTTTGAAACCTTTTTAAAAAAAAATCTTTGAATAATCTTCCTTGCTAATTTTTGTTGAGGCCAGATCTTGCCCTCCAGGGTCTAGATCTGGCTTCAAATTAAAAATTTTCCTTCAAATCCGCACTTGCAAAATAAAAAAACAAAAATACCCATATTCCTATATATACAAAATATATACAAAACCCAGAAACCCAAGTTAGAAAATCTTTCGATATATACAAAACATCTACAAATCTATGCACAAGAGTTGTGGATCTATCAGATCTAAGGAGTATGAGTCCAACTCCACTCCCAGATCTAGAGATCTAAGGCTCTTACTAGCCAAATTTATCAATTTTTCTACAAAATATTTAAAAGATTTTGGTTTTTTTTAGAGGTGTTAGCCCAAAAAACTTCATGCATAAAAATTTAATCTTTTAGATCAATTTTGAAGTTACTATGAGGTAGCCTCTTCAGAAAATATATGTTGAGAATTGGTTGGTCCAATCGAGGACTATCCCCAAACGCTAAATGAAAACCTTATAGATCTTCTGCAAACACTAGATCAGCCATAAAACCAATTAGAGAAATAGAATAACAATAAAATTCTGAAGAAATAAAGATACTTGCTAATTCAATCAAAATTAATAATGTTACCCTAGATCCAACAAACTGAATAAGATACCTGTATTCATTTTATTCTAAGAGAGCTATTGATTTGCAATTTTCAAATAATATTTGTAAAAATTAAAACGATATTACCATAGATTCATGAGGAGGAACACCGCCGCAAGTTCAAACACCAAAGACTTTCGCATTAATTCCAGAAAATATACAACAGAGCTTGAGAGCTTAGTACACAATTCAAAGATCGGATGGAATAAACTAACACCAACTTCTAATTTATAGATAAATTCTCAACGGCTAGTTGGGTTGATCCCTGTCAAATTAATCTCGACCATTCAAAAAGATTTAATTAACCTTTAATCATCACCACCGATATTATTTATTTTTGAGGAAAACTCAATTTTTTCATTTAATTGATTTTTAATTAACTCAAAATTAATTATTTTGAGTTAATTTCCTCAAACAATTGACTTTGACTTAACCACCGAGGCCCAAGGGTCTAAAATTTCTTGATTTCTTCAATAATCCCTTGGTCGGGGACCTCCAAAAATTAATTTCTTTAAAACCCATGAATTTCAGCTTTGGAGAATTTAATTTTTACCTAGGACAAAAAATTGATTAAATTTCTGGCTTAGAATTTTAATTTAATTTTGCCAGAAAATTTAATTAATTGACTTATGAGAAGATTAATAAATTTTCCAACCCTCTAAAATTTAGCCATGGTGTCTAATTATGAGGGACCATGCACTACATATTTTTTACATCAAGATATTATAATTTAATACATGAAGGGGGAACACCCGTTCATTATATACCTTAAAAAATCTACCCAATTCTGTGACTCAAAATATGATCTAGTAGACTAAGTAATTTGTAATAAAATAATCTAGCCAATTAGCTAGGATTATTCCCAAATTACTTTTACAAGCACTCGATAAAAAACACTATGACTCACTTAATTTCTTGTTGACAAAATCCACCCTAGTTTTGGGGTGAGGTTGGAGAGAAAAACTTTGCTGATCATTTGTATCTACAGACACAAATGAATCAATGAAACAAAAAACCTCATAGGGTAGAAATCGTCACCAAAATACTATGTTTACCTAGGTTGTTATATACATGATGGTCTTACTAAGATCATTTACATTATAGCCATGCAGAATGGGTTTACATATTTAACAAATTGTCAACTGATGATGAAATATGAATGATGCAAACACTTGAAAATGATAGATCCCTTTTGTGAAAAAGGGGTGTATTGCTATGGGGTCATCGACACAGAGTGGCCAACATTTGGCTCTACATAGGGACACTTTGCTTCATCAAAGGAATGTGAGAATCCAGAATCTGCACCCAAGAAAAACACAAAATTACATAAGTAATGTCCATCCAAATATCATCATATAACATTAAGCACATGAAATAAAAGCTCTTGTAACCATCAACAATTCTACTAACATGAAAACTAAATTTAATCCTAAAACATGAATGAAATGCTCAAATGACAGGGTGTAGGGTTAGAAATACAATACAAAAAATGCCCCATGGCATCAGATGTCATCATTGAAGAACATCTTGAACATTTGGCCATTTGCAGGTAAGTCAAGTGGTTCACCATCCAATCTGCTCAAGTGGAATGAATTCAGCCCGACAATGTCTCGGATAATGTACAGTTACGACCACAAACTGTCAAACTTCTTATGTTTTCCTGGTTTTTCATTCTTGCAATCCCAAAGGAAGACCATATCTCCAACTTGCAAAAATCTAGATCAAGATGATTTATCAAAGCTTTTCTTAATGTTTGATTGACCTTTACACATTATCAAAAGCTTTCCTACGAGTTTCATCGAACTCCACAATCTAATCAATTATGTTTTGAACAACATATTTATCTATAGAAAAATGTTGAAAGAGTTGATAAGCTGGCAATTTAAGGTGCACAGGTAAAGTTACATCCAAACCATAAACTAATTCAAAAGGACTTTTACCAACAGTGTTCCGTTTCATAATCCTATCTGCCATAAAGCATACTTGATTTTGTTGTCCCAAGATCGCTTATTATCTCCTACTATCTTCTTGATAATGCTTATAAGATTTTTGTTACTTGATTCAGCAAGGCCATTACCTTGAAGATAGTAATTAGATGAATGAGATAAGACAATGCGATACTTGAAGCAAAAAGATGAAAACTCTAAAGAACTAAAAGCCTTGGCATTATCAGTAGTAATCTTATATGGGATACCAAATCTAGTAATGATATTATTTTCAATGAAGTCCATAATGACCTTTTCAATGGCATTCTTAATAGGAACGGATTCTACTCATTTAGTGAAATAATCAATAGCAGTCAAAATCCACGAGTTGCCCTTGCTAGAATTTTCATGAAACTTCCCAATGAAGTCCAGACCCCAATGCTGCAAAGGTGCCTCCACAACCACAGGTTGTAATGGTAGGGCAGCAAGCTTTTGCTTCCCAGTGAACATTTGACAGGCTTGACAACTTCTAACAAGCTTAGAGACATCAGAAAAAAAATTGAAGGCCAATAATAACCAGTTCTCATAATTTTGTGGGCAGTAGTTCTAGTAGCATAATCACCACCACAAAATCCCGAATGAAACTCAGAATCAACTTCTTGGACTCAATTTCATCAATACACCCAAGTACTATGCCCTCAGGATTTCTCCATCCAAGGCCAGCATTCATGAGGCAATACTTAGCTGCTCTTAATCTAGGAGCCCTCCTTCTATGAGCAACTAAATGGTTAGGACATGTAAGATTTAACAAGTAATAAATAATATCCTTGTACCACTTATGTTCTCCTAGTCTTTGCAGCTCAAGCGAAGATGAATCATTATGACAAATCAAGCCAAGAGCTTTCTCATAACCTTCGGTCATCATTTCAGCCAAGCCTTGACTTTTGAGTCTTTGACTAACTTGGTGGGTCTAATCTCTAAGTCATATTCCTAGATTCTAATAACCCACCTAACACGAGTCCCAAAGAAATCAGTTCGAGTTAATAGATCTTTAACTGCAAAATTTGGGACAAAAGCAATGATTTTTGAATAACCCACATAAGTCCTAAAATGCTTAAGAGACTTAACCAAGGCATAGGCTTGCTTTTCCATGGTAGTGTAATTTAATTCAGAATTTTGAAGCGCTCTACTCATGAAAGCAATAGGTTGTTCGTGACCTTCCTTATTTTTTTGTAATAAGACACCAACAATGCTATCTTTAGAAGCGAAAGAGAAAATCATGAAATCCTTTGAATAATTAGGACTAACTAAAACAGGCACTTTGGCAATAGCATCCTTGATTTCCTGAAAAGCCCTTTTGCCATCTTCTTTCCATAAAAAAATTACATCCTTCTATTGGGAACGGGTTCCCTCAATGACAGTTTTGGGGCTAAAAGCCCATGTTTTGGGACAAATTTTGTAATAAAGTTGTGAAGTCTCCGTATTTTGTGGTCGCAGAGCGCGAAGTGTCAAGAGTCATAAAGGGTTGTCCACCCTCATTTTGTAAAGTGTAAAGTCAGTTGTAAAGATCCACCCATGGTCCGCGAACCATGGAATTGTATAAAAAGAAACTAAACTATTTAACTAAGTAAGTAAGCTCTAAGTAGTTAAGTTTGGAGTAGCTAAGAATGAAATGAGAAGTTGAGCATTGAGTCCAAGTGTTCTCGGGTCTTAGTGCAAGTAGAGGCTCTGCAGCTAAGTGCGCAGAGGCCTAGGGTGGAAGTCCATAGCTGAGTGCGTGGACCCCTGCAGCTGTGTGCACAGGGCGGATAGAGTCTATATTAATATGAAGATATCAATAAAGAGAAGTATTCTGCAAATTCTATGTATTTATTTCTTGTTAATGCATCTGGTTATATTGCGTTTTGGGTTCAATTTACAATGTTCATGTGATGCGCGAATGTATGTGACTGTATTGGCTAATTAAACACAGGTAAGGATATCAATTTACACGGCGCTAACTGTGGTTGATTAGTAAGATAAGTAAAACACTTAAGATAACTTGGGATCGCAGGTTAAGACTGCACGAAGGTCAATCGTACACCTTCGCGGAGGTACTGAAGGGTGGAATAAAGGGTAGACTTACAAAGCCCTAAAGTTTAGTGACCTGCGCGAAAGTAGGAACAGAGGGTATAAACCGACATCACAACCATCTCAAGGTGCGGAAACCTAGTTCCAGCATCCCCCCATACTGCTTCGAGTGAGCCTTTGGTCCGCGCTCCGTGGGCTGATACCAAAAGGGCCGATATTGTAGGGATTTGTTTGGCTAACTAACGCTGAACCTACGTTAAGCCCAACGAAGCTAACACCTTCTTTAGAAGACTTTGAATAGGCTTAGCTACTTCTATGTAATTCAAAATAAATCTTCTAAGAAAATTTGTTTCTCCAATAAAAGACTGAAGGGATTTAAGATTATGAGGGAGAGGAATCTTTTGGATTGCCTCAACTCTTTCAAGATAAATCTTGATCCCATCTTTAGAAATGATGTGACCAATTAATTTCCCTTCAGTTACTCCAAAAATAGATTCAACCGAATTTAAGGAAATCCCAAACTCTACATTTATCAAAAATTTGCCTCAGATGACCTATATGACTAATACCACCCTTAGAAAAAATTGTAAGATCATCCTGATAAATTTCGATAATTTTTCCGATTAAACCCTTAAAGGCATAATCCATAGCCCTTTGAAAAGTAGCCCCAGTATTGGTTAATCCAAACAACGTTCTAATATATTAGAACGTACCCCATGGTGTGGTCAATGTAGTTTTGTGACAATCCTCTTTCTTAACCCATACCTGGTTATATCCAGAAAAACCATCTAGCAATGACATCATTCCAGAACCAGTCACTCTTTGCAACATTGTCTCCATGTTTGGCAAAGGGTAATTATCTTTTTTACATGCTAGATTAAGGTTTCGAAAATCGACACAAAGTCTAATTGTACCATTCTTTTTCCTAACAATCACCGGGTTGGAACACCATGTTGAATGCCAAGTTTTCTGCGTCCATTACCAAACCAACTTATTCCTCCCTGCCTATTTGGGATCAACCTCTGCGGTTCCCAGATCTAGAGGACTTCGAAATGGAATTCCACTGGCCCCCGTGCCCAAAACTCCAAGAACAGCTCAAAATTTCCCAATTTCCCAATTTACAGTTCCAAAATCGAGCCCTCGGCTCATCCCTCAAACAGACTGATTTTCTTCCCCCTCTACTTCTCCTTTCGATTATGTTTATATAGGGAAGGTTTCTTTCCTCCCAAGAAACCCCACTTCCCTTTCCTCCAATTAATCTCAAGATTTAACCTTATCCATTAGGATATTTTCACTTGAGTTGGTCATTAATTCATTAAATGAGATTTTAACCTTATCATCTCAACTGACTTCGAGAATAGTATTTTCTTTCAAGTACTTTATCATGAATTGTCCAAAGATTTATGAAGTAAAGTAAATCTTGTCCATTCTAATAATGATTATTTATTATTTAAAATAAATAAATAAATAAATTTTATTGTTCTACTTAATAAATAAGGTATTAATTAATACTTTTAAAAACTGATTCATTTTCTTACATAGACATTTATATGATTAAATTAGTATGTATACTAGTGCATTGCCTGCAATGCAAGTGTATGTAGCTATCATACACACATCTCGTAAGCATGTTAATAATCAGTGACTCAAGTTGGGTCATTACATACACCCCTCCTTCAAAGAAAACTTCGTCCCGAAGTTGAGTTTATATAGTATATTAGTATTTATTTTAACGATTAATATAATTTGTGGTAAGGATTATGTCCCGTGAAATTTTTATTATAAATATATATATATAACATTTATAGGTTTACAACTTTAATAGTCGTACCTTGTCCCAACTAGGTTCCCAAGCTATTCTAAAATCATCCTATCCTTCCTAATCTCTTCCGCTCCCATCCTATCCGTCCTCTACTGGAGTATGCTATGACGTCAGTTATACTGTCCTAACCATTCATAACTCTAGGGATGGCAGCGTCAACTAAATTGACCTGATTTCCTCGTAGGCATCCGGCAGTGATCATCACACGTCTAGGGGAGCGTGACTCACTTGAAAGACTACAATCAACTACTCTTTCAAGCAGTGATAAACAAATGCAAGCTTGCATTCAATGCGGTGAGGGGTATCACAATAGTAGTCTTTGTTTAAATGATAGAAACCTTGTTGAAGGCCTTTTTCTAAAGGATGATTTACAGGTTCTACACACTACAAATACATTAGTGCATGATATCAATTTAATGTAAGGATTGAAAATAATTTAAACAGCTTTTAAATTTAATATAACATTGATTAAATATGCTTTTTCACTCTATATATATATATATATATATATATATATATATCTATATATAGATAGATATATATATTGCTTCCAGTTTGTAGCCTAACAGGGATAACCACAGATGCATCAGGTTGCAAAGGAAGAGCTGACTATAATATTTCATACCCAATAGAAATTATGGTTTTCTGTTGCTTCCCCGAAAGGGAAATATTTGCCTCCACCACAGGAACAACATTTGCAAGACTTATCTGGATATCCCGGATCTCTCCTTTATATAAAACTGTTGATCCATCTCCTCCAACCACATAAGGAGTCAAGTGTGGCAATTATGGCACTATAGATATATTTGGATTGGGAACGTTTCTTAACTTGGGTATGAAATTAGCAAATCTACCAGGATTTGAAAAATGAAGTGGTTCAGATTTATTGACAGCTCAGTTGAGAGGTATTAGCAAAGGTAGAGATTGGAGAAGCTGTGCAATAGCTCCTAATGTTCTTTTTCTATTAATGATTATTTTGAGACTCAAGTGAGGGAGGAACATAGGAAGAGTCTTAGTACCTACATTGAAGATTAGTACCAGCACTTTAACTAAGGTCAAGTTACAAGTATCAATTGAAATTAAGGCATCCATATGTACATGAAGCATCTCCAGAAGGTAAAGGTGAAGAACCTCTGCAATAGACAAACATATCACTACAGGAGGATATTCCATTAAGAGCCAAAGAAGTTTTACAGCAACATCTAAATCTGCAAATTTTCTAATAAATAATTACTAAAAGTAGATGACATCTATTACTGAATGCCCAAGGTCAGCCTTTAGATTTAAAATCTCAATCATGAGAATGCCGATGACTCAGTGTTGGCGGCAAAAAGAAAATGCATATATTGGCTGTGCTTTGGGAAGGGAACGTAGGGGAGGCCTTGCAACACTCCTCTAATGATTAGTTAGATAACTAGACATATCAGTTAATTCATTTAATGAGGAAGATGTCCAATCAAGATATTTATTGGCATGCTTTATAAGCCAACTATAATATTTTCGTATATCATTTGTGGAGATTATGGAATAGTCATTGACTCACACGAATTATTGACCCAGCTGCTTGATAATTTTCCTTTTAAATTTAGTATTAGCATGAGCTTGGTGGGAGGCATAGCACCTTCTACTTGTATACTAATTTTCGGAACCAAGATTCAAGTTTCTTTCTTCAATGATTTCCCATATTGAATCACCCAACCTGGATATTTTTTGGAGTAAAACAGAGGAACACAAGTCACTAGTTCAGACTTTAAATTAACCGATTAATAAGAAAATAACAAGAATGAAAGTGGGTACGTAAGGTTTTGGCATGTACCTCGAGGACACAGAGTTTTAGGCAATTACAGAGAAACTTTTAATAAAGGTATACCATTCGAACAGCAGACTTGCGCGGGGCAGCTCATGTACCGATTGGAAATGCTTTAAGAGTGTCGTGGAAGGAACATATGCATAAAATGTATTTACTATATAAAATTCCCGCGGCACTTGCAATATTCTGATAGGGTGAGTATTAATATAAAGGCTTGTGTCGGTTTTGGGAGAAGAAGACAATGGTAACTTGTCGGTGTTGGAAATATCGATTGGAATACGACACACGTCGTGTTTTTCGAACATGTAATGCTTTCTCCATCAAATATTTCAATTTTTATTTTTTTATTTTTTTTTAGACAAATGAAAATTTTTGACAGTAAGGCTAAACTCTTACCAACTTGTTTAGATGATACCTCCTTATTCCTCGATGAACACTGAATTTCACTGTCAAATGAACTAGATTGCAAACCATTCTGCTTAAATATGATTACGCCTCCTTCCATTAGGGCCTTCTGAAATGAAGTAGTTTCATCCTCATTGAAGGATCCAAATACAAAGACCTGTGATCCCTTCATCACTCTAGAGCTGTTGAAGCTTCGAACACTGAGGTCTCTAAGAGAAGCTCGCTATTGCCATATTATTAAAACAAATAATCTATAAGGTGTAGATCAGTGGGTTTGTGTGGAGTTTAGTATCCATCAGGTCCCTGCTTCAGGTCTCATGGGAAGGGGTTGAGGCTGGGAACCATCCGTGGGAGTCAACACTATCCAACAGGGCATCCAGACTCAAGGTAGCCTCACACAATCCTGATATCAGCGTCTTGCAAATAATATTTGTCACTGAACCCCATAACCTTTGTTTGTATGACTAACCTATTAAACAAATAATCTTTGTCATTGAACCCCATTACCTTAGTTTGTATGACAAAGTCCGACATTTTCAATGATTAAATAATTAAATATAAATTGTATAATGTTAAAAAAGTATCTAAAAGCGGGCATTTATCCGGGCCGATCGTTTCTGTTTAAATAAAATTTAGCATCATTGATCAAATCTCTAATAAATCCTAATTTAGTTTGTATGGCTGAAGGTCCAACATTTTGAATGATAAAATAAATAAAATCCCTTTTGAATAACGCGAAAAAACATCTAAAAGCAGGCATTTAAGCCAATCACTTGTGTTTAGATAAATTTCAACATCATTGATCAGATCTCTAATAAATTCTAATTCTGTTCAATCTCAATTTTTTTTATTTTGCGTCTAAGAGAACAAGTCCTAGCAATTGCGGAGCTCTAGTAATGACGTTAAAAGTAAACATAAACAAACATAATCTACCTGAAACAAAAAGAATGGAATCCCTAGGGACTTGAGATTGCGTTCCACGACTCGCAATCCCGAGCATGAAACAGAAATGGCAAGCTCCCGCTTCCAAGAAATCATCAACCAAATTGAAAGCCACGGCAACCGAAGTCTTCATGTTGGTAGCCTGCTCAACTGCATACAAGAGAGCCCAGTTGTCTCTTGATCTCTGGTCTCTAGACATCCAATACACAACAGGCCCCACATTTTCCACCTTCGTTCCAGCTTTCAACACCCTAACTCTTCCTTGCTGGACTTTGCTCACAGTTTCGACCTTCGCCTCAATGGCTGCCACGCCGTTATCTTTCAACTTCGATTTCTTCTTCGCAGATGAAATATTCTTGTCGCCTTCTACTCTCCCATGAACTGGTTTCTTTTACCGGAGCCATATGCAAGTTCCTTGCACTCGAAGAAATTATTGAGTTTAGAGGTCTATAAAGGTCACTTCCCCTGAACCCTCTATATGCAAAATCCTTGAAAAAGAGCAAAGGAAATCGTGCAGCAGTATGGTTAATCACGCCTATGATTGGATATTTCTTTAATCTATTCAACTCTAACGAACTTTTAGCAGGAAGTACAAACCTCCGAGAGCTTCCCTCGCAAGTATTGGCAGTGGGTTGTGTAGAATAAATGACTCTGAGATTAGAGAAGTCTTTCTAGACAAATGCTAACTGACAAAACAAGTGGTGGACAATACATCAATGATGCATGGGCCGCCATAGATAAGAGTTTACAATCGTGTACACTCTGGCCACCAAGTATCACGCTCATTTCCAACACTTTCATTAATTTATTTTGAGCACAACCATATTCAAATGCACGCGCTTACACGCATTTAGAAATGAACGAAAGAGGAAAGTGGAGCAATAAACACCCGATTAATGACATTAGAAACTCTACATCATGTGATATATGCTCTTGGATCCACTACTCCTCCCAGATTATTGCCGCTTAAATCCCGAATATCGGGTTGTTCCATCAAAATGCTTGATTACTAATAATCCAAAGCCAAACCTCGGGAGGAGGGGCAAGTGATGAGTAACAGAACGGGATAGACATGAAATACCACAGCCCCACAGTTCAAATCACGCCTATCCCAAACTTGACGCACTGTTAATTTTCTTTTTTTTTTTTTATGAACCATTGTAACTCGTTATGCTCCCGACGTATCAACTTGGCCTATCTCGATATTTTATAAAGCGTAAGCACGCAGGTTGTTAATATGAATCCGTGTGGGAATGTATTTAATTTAATTCTTAGCTTTACTCACGAACCTTTCAAATGCGAATATGCGGCCTGTCTAACTTCTTGTGCCGTGAGTGAATTCAAACTCCGGTGGCCGGGCTTCATATGCCGCCAGCGAGAGTTGTAGACTCTTTGGTTAACGATTGAATTGTTGGTGGTTATGATTCGCTTTAGGTGCGAATCCCTCATGGACGGTGTGTTATGCCAAAAAAAAAAATAGTTATCTTTAACAGGCGGTGTAACCCAACGTTATCGAAGGATTTTAATCTGTGCGTTGACTCGCTGGTGTGTAGATGTATCGTCGACTCGTTGCGTGGCATCTTTAACAGGCAGTGGTTGAGATACGTCATAGTTTTCGACACCCAATGCCACTGAGCCATTTGTAATATCAACACCGACATAGTACCTGATCCTTGTTTTATTCCACTTGATAAATTCACCTCCTTTTCATGCCCGAGATTTTGTGTTATCATCTCCTGCACCATTCGCATCTGCATCTACAGACCCTTATGATGAAACCCCTGAGAGAACTCTGAAGGAACAACCTGACCTCGTTTTTCTTGACAATGTCATCGACTTCCTTCGAAGAAAGTCTGATTTGACGCCGCAGACAAAAAGACTGCTGATATTGTCTCTGCGGCCAAATGACTCACTAGCTAAATGACGTCAAGCCTTTCAGTGATATTACGCTGCTCTTCAAGACGGAAGATATGGCTTTGGACAAGATATGGCACTTTGTGGCACGAGCCTTCCTCCAAAAGCATATCAGCAATTTTTCTGAGTAGATGAAGGATATCTTCATGAAGATGCTTGCAATCACTTTTCCAATGAAGAAGACAAAGGTGTTGCAAATACTCTGCCTTGGTGGGAGTACTGCCCTTGACTTCATGAAGCTGTTGAATGGGCTTGAACCTTGCTCAGAGTAGTAAAATATCTTGCCCTTCCAATAGATATATGGCAGAAAAGAAAAAACTTATGGCCAAATTAATATTTTGTTGGTAAGATGGATGATTGTAAATTATCATGGCTTGCAACCAAGTCTTCTTAAAGATTGTGAAAGACGCAGATTCTTGCATTATTAAGTTTTGTAAATTTCTGTATGCATTAAATGTATATTGTTGGCTGTGTCCTCAGGAATTTGCAGTGGTAGTGGTTGAAGAGGGGAAATAGTAAAAAAAATGACACTGCAAGGATACGAATTTAGGCTGAACATAAATTGGTCCTTTTGGGGCCTCTGCAAGACAACTTCTATTTTGGCACATCTTTAAACTATTTAGTTTTGGAGGAGTATCTCCAGTCTGGATTGGCTTATAGATTAAATACTAAATTCATGGTATTGCATGTACAGGGTATTGCATTAACTATTAAGTGTATAATTGAGTATGTGACTGGTTCATCTCTTGCCTATAAAAACAATATGATATACTTTTGTGTTAACTCTCCTATATTTTTCCACAGCCAGTGCTACTCTAATATGTTATTTTACTTTTACTAAATATTTCTGTATATCTTTCCTTTTATATATGTCTTGAATGTTTAAGTAACGAGGAATCTAGAGCAAAAAGGAGCTGCCTGACTTTACAGAGTGGAGAAATTGTGTCTGTCTTTTTTTTTTCATTGTTCTTTGGGTAAAAGGTTTCTTTATCTTGTGAATTGAAGATGAAATAAATGTTAGTTCAAATATATCAAATTATTTTTAAGGCGTTACTTGGTTCTGCAGCAATCCAGTATAAAGTACTAAGATCCCAGGGGTAGAGTCTAAATGGGAGTAACTTGGCCAATATATCAAGTCCAGCACAAAATCCACTATGATTCACCTGGTAGCACTTGGCCAATATTATCAGAGGCTAATACAGAATCCAAATAATAGTTAGCCTAGCCAAAAGTAGGAGGCTAGAAACCAAATCTAACGGTGGCTTGGGTGGACATCCACTGCTATTTCCAACCACGGGATCTAAATGATAGCATACTACAAGAATGTCAACCTTGTTCTTGCTATTAAAAGGGATGGAACTAGAGATGCGTTTGGTGATTTGTCTACTTTGACATTGAATTACATGCTCAATCATAAGATTCGAGAGGAAAAACAATTCAAAATAATTGGATAACAAAGGAAAATAAAAATGTTTGAAAAACAATTCAAAATAATTGGAGAACAGAGGAAAATAAAATTTTTTACAGGTACAATAACCTGTAAAAGGGTTTTTATCATGAACCTGTAATTAATTTCCTGAAATCTTACAAAATTAAATAATAGAACTGTTGAGGGTAGCTGATATTTGAATTAAACAACATAAGAACCTCTAATGAGACCCTGAAACCATGTATGTATTATCGTGGAGTTTTCAACAATAAGATAAGTAACCTTCTTAATAGACTTAACAGATCTGAGAGTTTGAACCATGGCTCTGATACCATATGTAAAGACTGGTTTTCCATTTCAATCAAATGTAAAGACTGTAAAGACTGATATTCCTTTTCAATCAAATGTGAACACTAATATTAAGTTTTATATTTTAATCAAATTAACAAATTTCCTTTTTCAAAATTCTATCAAATTAAATGCATCTGCGTACCTCATTCTTTGCGTACCTAGTTCTCCCGTCTGGTGTTGATCACATTGCTCCAAGTTTTCTGCGTCCATTACCAAACCAACTTATTCCTCCCTGTCTATCTGGGATCAACCTCCGCGGTTCCCAGATCCAGAGGACTTCAAAATGGAAGTCCACTAGCCCCCGTGCCCAAAACTCCAAGAACAGCTCAAAATTTCCCAATTTCCCAATTTACAGTTCCAAAATTGAGTCCTCGGCTCATCCCTCAAACAGACTGATTTTCTTCCCCCTCTACTTCTCCTTTCGATTATGTTTATATAGGGAAGGTTACTTTCCTCCCAAGAAACCCCACTTCCCTTTCCTCCAATTAATCTCAAGATTTAACCTTATCCATTAGGATATTTTCACTTGAGTTGGTCATTAATTCATTAAATGAGATTTTAACCTTATCATCTCAACCGACTTCGAGAATAGTATTTTCTTTCAAGTACTTTATCATGAATTGTCCAAAGATTTATATAGAAGTAAGTAAATCTTGTCCATTCTAATAATGATTATTTATTATTTAAAAAAAATAAATAAATATATTTTATTGTTCTACTTAATAAATAAGGTATTAATTAATACTTTTAAAAACTAATTCATTTTCTTACATAGACATTTATATGATTAAATTAGTACGTATACTAGTGCATTGCCTGCAATGCATGTGTATGTAGCTATCATACACATGTCTCGTAAGCATGCTAATAATCAGTGACTCAAGTTGGGTCATTACAAAAATGCTAAAACATCTCGATATTCACGAAGAATATTGGTTAACTTTTTCCTTTCTTCATCGTCAGTACCTCTACCAATTTTGACAATTTTGGGATCACTAGAGGTACCAATGTTTACATCGATGAATTGACCTAGATCTATTTTATTTTCCTCTTTCGTCTTTGTGGCATCATGTTGATCAAAGTGTTTCTCTAAAGCAACAACATTCCTGGGAGTAGGATTTATAATATCTTCATGATCATTAGATCCATCCTCCTTAGAATTTATCCAAAAATTTTCAAACTCATCCAAATTATCAAGAAAAAGAATCACTTGTTTTTCATCATCAAAAACTTGCCAAAGCTCTAAATTATCTAGAACAAAAGGTCTAAAAATAACTTCCATTTTTATCTTATCTCTGATCAACCCATCAGATAACTGCAAAGTAGAAGCAGTTACAGCAAGTTCATCCGCCAAACTATTTTGCTCTCTTGGGATAGCTTCAAGGTCAAGGGCATCGAAGTATTCCATAGTATCCCATACAACATTTTGATAATTCCTTAACCTTTGAATTTTACATGTAAATTTATTTTAATTTGCATGATAGCTAAGTTAGAATCTCCTTTCATACTAAGCAACTTAACTCTTAAAGTCTTTGCCAACTCAAGACCCAACAACAAATCTTCATATTCAGCAACATTGTTGGTCGCTTCAAATTCCAATCTATAGGCAAATTTGAAAACATGACCAACCGAAGACTTTAATACTACTCTAACACCTTTACCATGCTTGGATGATGCACCGTCAAAATAAATGTACCATACTTCATCCTTTAGATCCCCAATCTTTTCATCAACCTTATCATCAAAAAGAACTATGGAGTTAGACAAAATAGCATAATTCCCAATGTCATATTGTTCTTTAATTATCTCATTATGGGGTCTCTTGGGATCTTCAACATGGAATCTTCTTTTGGGCTCTCTGTTAAGTCTTACAAACCCATCACCTCTAGGAGAAGGAATCGTAGCATATGATCAATTCATATGAATACTTCCTCCTAGATCAAAGGCCAATTTTCTAGATAATAGCATACCCCAAGCATCAGGCACATCAACAACAATGTCCATAACAATCATAATGTTTGGGTAAACTAATAAATGAATTTGTAAATCCTTAATTAACCCATGAACTTCAATCTTCATAGAATCCATGGCACATATATTGTAGTAAGGCCTATAAACTCTTACATTGATCTGTTCCATGACCCTCTTGGTCATGACACATACTGAGCCACCAGAATCCAGCATACAATTACTCAATTTATATCCATCAACCATCAAAGTAATAAAGAATGGCTGATGATCCTTGTTATTTGAATCCAAACTTTGCAAATATATGAGGGCATCCTGATAGATAGTCTCACGTGCCTTCTATTGAGAAACATTCACACGAGGAGCTTCAATAACTTTTAATAACTTAGCTCTTTGGGAAGGAATCTTCAGTATCTCGGTGACAGGAACCGAGATTTTGCCATTATTAAATCAACTTCCCAAATCAACATCCAATCCAGAGTTTGAACCAAGGTTAAAACTTTGAGAGGGAATTTGATTTCCACTTTGATCCTTATCCCTTCTTTGATAAGTTAAACCCTTATCTTTAACAATTTCAAAGACTTTCTCTGGAGAAGGATTTCCACCAGATAATTCAACCATCACATCCTTTTCATGATCAAAATTATTTATACTAAAGGACGATGTGGAAGGCCTAATATCTTGACTGCTTTCCTTAACCTCCATCCAATCTTCGATAGACAAAGAAAATTCTTTACCAACAACATTTATTTGATTACTCACACCAAACATTCCACTTACCATAATTCTTTTAACTATGGGGCAAGTAGCCTCCTCATGAAGAGCATCACAAGCCCTACAATAAGGCAGAGCTTCATTGACTAGGTTAGTAGATTCAAGCGGATTAGGCGGTCTCTGCTCACTAGATTGGCCTTTTTCTGCCAAGTATTATTACTTCAATTATTATTATGGTTCTTAGGCTGGAAATTTTGCGCTTGAGCCCTTTCCATTTGAACCAACCTAGACTGCAAAATACTTATTTCCTTAGCATGGTTACAAATTAATTTCGCTTAGTTAAGCTCCATGCTTTCGATTTTTTGTAGTAATTTTTGCATAGGGTCATCATCAGATTCTTTAACCTCTTTTCCTTTAGGTTCTTTCAATTTTGTTAAAGCCCTATCAAAACCTAGGATTTCAGACTTCCCAGATGCCTTCTTATCTTTTTCAAGCTCTACAGCTAAAGTCTAATCAACTTTATAATCATGATTCTTAACTCGTCTCAATTCATAAGAAGTATTAAGATTAAAAGCATCAATGTAAAAATTTAAAAGAGATTTATCAGGAGGCTTATAATCTTGAGGTAATTCTTTAATAATACCGTCAAAATCTCTTATTAAATTCTTCTACAGTCTCATTTTCTCTCTTCTTTATGACACTGATAGCTTTTACGAGATGCCTCTCTTCTCTCTTATCTCCATACTTTTCCTTAAAGGCATTAATTATCAATTGCAAAGAATCAAATGAATTATCAGGGTTTTACGTAAACCAATCCAAAGCATCTTCCTCCAAGGTAAGAACAAAGAGGTTCATTTTTACATCTTCATGATTATAATTAGCAACCCTTGCATACTTACCTACCCAAGAACCAAAAGTTTTCAGATGGGCATCAATACTAATTGCATTATTGCCCTGAAAAGAAGGCAATTTATCAATCCCATTCTCTAGAAAATCATTAGGATAACCTTGAATGTTAGCAAAGTTACTGTTGATTTTGGGTAGCATCGGATGTGCTCTAGCTCTGAAATTTTGTGGAGGGGCTAGAATACATGAGATCTCCAAAACCAGAAATCATTGGGAGAAATTCCACCCGAATGAGGAGTTATTAAAATAATTAATATTTTTAATGGGTTCCTAAGTCTAAACTTAGGAAAATGAAGATATTAATGTGTATTAATAAAAATATGGATGAGAAGGTTTTAAGTGACGAGGATCAAACCAGTTCTAATCTTAGCCATTGATTAGGGACTTCATCTCGGTCGTTGATTCATCAATAGGAAAAATATAAAAGGAGGCTTGAGGGTTAGTTGGAGATACACCAAATTGATCAAAGAGTTTAATTTTTCTGGGGCGCACTTTGCTAAGAAAATCGAACTAGTGATCTGAGTTGCAGTGAGGGGTTGTTCGATAGAGGGACTTCTATCCAAGGCCGAAGAATACATAGCAGAGAGGCAGAGCAGCACCGAGAGAGACAACACAACTTTAGAGAGGGTGACACAGAGGCCGAAGGGGCTGACACAGGCCCTTAGAGGCAGCACTGGGATTTTTCTGTGGGGCAAAGAGAGAGTTTGTATTATTAAGTAGATTCATGAATACAACTAGGGTTCCAAATGCGGCTCACCCAACAAAGAATAACCTTGGCAAAACTACCTCTATTTGGCAACAGATATTTCGGCAAATTCAACAACTGGATGATCAAACCCCACAAAAAAACCCCAACAACTGCTACTCAGATGAATAGCTATCTTGTATGAAATGCACATCCTAAAACTAATGTGAAATGCAGGAATCTTGGTTAATTTTAATTAAATGCCTATCTAAGTTTTAACCCTTCGATCTTTTCTATATTGAGTCTAATTCCGTAGTAAGTGGGAATGAGAGGATAAGGTGAAGCACACTAAGGTGTGATTAGCTTTTGGCATTGCAGAGAGTTGTGGCTCTGACGACTGCAAGGTCATCGTTTTAAGTACTATTAAAATCAAGCTTTTAGAGCAAAGATGGATGGGTACCTATCTTTCTATCGACCAAGCTTATGCTTGGAAGTAAATTTTAATTATGCAAGGCTAACTTAATATGCAAATGCATAGGTTGATTAGAAGATGGAAAAAGATGACACTAGATTGAAGGATTGAAAGCGCTTATGTCATGAGTTATTTATGAGTTACATGCCAAAGCTCTTAATCGCCCAAATAAATATTCACTTCACTAGACTGAAATATAAACTTCTCAGAAATATGCACAATATAATGCCCAATTAAATCACAAGTTTATCACTTCAATTTATCTAAATCCTTTCCGATGCAATTATAGCTCAAAGAGAACAAAGATTTCTTCACAATTCTTCAATATCACCCTCAAAATAAATGCCAATTATATAGATGCTCAAATACTTAATTTAGGAAATGAAAGATATGCAATTTACCACAATTCCATGAAAGAGTACTAAACAATTACTTGAAAATTTTTCGAAGTTTAATATGCAATAACTATCCAATATTTCAAGTAATTAAAATCACGCTTAGTTAATTAAACGAAAAGCAATCTCAATAGATGTCAAGCACAAAATATTCAAAACCCAATGTCAATGATTATGAAACTTAGCATGCAAAAGACTTAAGCACTTAAATTTCAAAAACTATTACCATGGAAAAACCACGAAATTCAAATACTAAACACTCCAAGCAATTCCATAATTAAAATGATTTTCTTAAGTACTCCAATCCAGAAAATATTCTCCTATAGTCAAACCTCAAAGATATTAAAAAAATTAAAATGTGCCTTGACTACAAAACAATAAAGGTAAATAAACAAAAAAAAAAAAAAATTACCACAAAATTTTTTTAAAGCTTAGAAGGCCCAAAAATCCTTATCACAAAATACCAAAAAAGGGACTTCAGTTATACATTTATTAAATATAATTGAATTGAATGTGATAAACGATTTAACTAAAAAAATGAAAAACAAATTAAGGGACAAAATGAATTTCAATTTTTTGATCTTTTAAAAGGCCAAAGCTTAAATTTTATGACAAAACTGATTTTAATTTTTATTTTTTTAGGGCCAAAGGGCACACATCAAAATAAAAATTAAATCAAATTTTGAAAAGGAAGAGTGGAAGAAGGGAAGCGGCCTAGGCTTTGATTGTAGGTTAGGGAGGAGAGCATATAGATCGAGGGTTTGCAGGTACCGGAAGGGAGTGAGGTGAGGGAGAGCCAACACGAAGGGGAGAAGACTGTGGAGCAGGGAAGAGGAGAAACCCACGCGGAAGAAGGGAGAGTCGAGTAGCTGCGAGGGAGAAAATGAAAACGCGCAGGGGGAAAGTAAAGTTAAGGAAGGAAGGGAACGTGGAAGACGGGCTCTCGCAGACAGAGAAGAGGTAAGGAGACACAGGGATGGGGACACAGGGAAGCAGAGCGGACAAAGGAAAAAAGAACAGAGAAACGCAGAGAAAAACAAGCAAAAAAATGAGGGCAGAGAAGAGAACGAGGAGCAAGAAAGATGTCAAGAGAACATTGCAACTTTGAGCAGAGGAAAGAAAGGAAAAACGCAAAGAGATTAGCAGCGAATGGTAACCCAAAAACCTTAAAAAAATTCCCAGAAATTCCTATTTTAAACTAATATACTTTTCCTTCAAATTTGTCCTCAAAAAAACTTATGAAACCTTCAGATCTAAATTTGAAACCCTTTTAAAAAAAAATCTCTGAATAATCTTCCTTGCTAATTTTTGTTGAGACCAGATCTTGTCCTCCAAGGTCTACATTTGGCTCCAAATTATTTTTTTTCTTTTGATCCGCACTCGCAAAATAGAAAGAAAAAAATACCCAACTCCCTATATATACAAAAAATATCCAAAACCCCAGAAAGCCAAGTTAGAAAATCTTCATATCTATAGAAAACATCTACAGATCTATGCACAAGAGTAGCGATATGTCAGATCTAAGGGCTATGAGTCCAACTCCGCTCCTAGATCTTAAGATCTAAAGCTCTTACTAGCCAGTTCTATCAAATTTTCCACAAAATATTTAAAAGATTTTGATTTTTTAGAGAGGTAATAGCCCAAAAAACTTCATGCATAAAAAATTAACTTTTTAGATAAGTCATGAAGTTAGTATGAGGTAGGCTCTTCAGAAAATATATGTTGAGAGTTGGTTGGTCCAATCAAGGACTATCCTCAAATGCTCAATGAAAACCTTATAGATCTTCTGCAAACACTACATCAACCATCAAAAGTAGAGAAATAGAATAACAATAAAATTTTGAAGAAATAGAGATACTTGCTAATTCAATCAAAATTAAAAATGTTACCCTAGATCCAACAAACTGAATAAGATACCTGTATTCAAATTATTCTAAGAGAGCTATTGATTTGCAATTTTCAAATAATACTTGCATAAATTAAAATGATGTTACCATAGATTCATGACGAGGAACACCACCGCAAGTTGAGACACCAAAGACTTTTGCATTAATTCCAGAAAATATACAAGGGAGCTTGAGAGCTTAGTGTTGATTTCTGGTAGCAAGGGATGTGCTTTAAGTCTCAAATTTTGCAAGGAGGCTTAGACATATGTATTCCACAATACTCAAAAACCATTTTGGGAAATTCCACCCCGAGACAATTTTATTAAAATAATTAATTATTTTTAATGGGACCCTATGTCTAAACTTAGGAAATTAAAATAATTAATGGATATTAATCTAAAATGTGGGTGTAACTTCTAGAAGAAGACGAAGATCGAGTCGAAATGATCTGAGCCATTGATTATAATCTTATCTGGGTCGTTGGTTCTCAACTAGAAGATTATAAGAAGCACATTGAGGGGCATTTGGAAAGCACACCAGAGGTAGATACTCAGTTACCTGAGTAAGTTCGATTTTCTCACTCATCGAAGTTCGACAAGAGAAAATCGAATTAGAGGGACAGTTGCAAGTGAGAAGGAGAGAGAGAGGGTATCAACATCAATCTGAGGGTCAGGAGCGGAAGACGCAGTGCAGAGGATATGACACAGAGGATAACGCAGAGGCAGTGTAACACTGGGATAGTGTAGTCCTCACGTAAGGGTTGACGTAGTGAGACGCAGAGGGGGCAACAAGTCCTTTCCTAGATCAAAAACTCGTCAAGAAGTGTCTGTAAAAATTGTCACAGAGAATCCTCTTCTATTCTGCTAATTGTATCTTGTACATGAGATTTTCGCTAAAGAATAATAAAGAAACCCTCATTTGGTGCGCCGTTTTCCCGCATTAGGGTTTTTCGGGGACATTTATCCAAAAATAATTGTGTCATTGTGTTGTATCTTTTCTTGTTCAGTTTCTTGTTTCGGCATATTAAATAGTGAATACTGCAGTTGTATTTACTTTAATATTTACCGTAGAACACAGTAAATAACTTGTATGGTTGAACAAGTAGGAGAAGTAATATTAGCTGTTGCAGTAGCGATTCCGGGTTTAGGAATTTTCACATGGTATCAAAGCAACAGGTAAAGCAATAAGAACAGAGTCAGAAGACCCAGTGTTGAAGGAAGACGGGAATTCGAATTTCCTGCAAAGGCAGCAATTTGAATCCCTAAAGGGTTTGCGCAGTTCAAGCTGAAGGGCTAGATTTTCGAGGCAAATCTCTCTCTGAGTGAGTTGACAGAGAGCTAAGATTGACAGATTGAGATTTGTCAGTGATAGAGAGAGCAATGCAACAAAAGCTTTGGTGAAGAGGGTTTTTTTTGTGGGACGTAGTTTTCTGTAGGCAGTTGCTAGGGCAGGATAGTGTTAGAGATCGTTAGAAAAATAGCACAAAGATGGAAACTCAAGATGTCTCTGAATTATCTTCCAAATTAGAAGAAGAATCCGCATGCTTAGCAAGTTCAGCGTCAACATATGTTTGGTACATTGATAGCGGGGCTTCAGCCCATATGATTGGAGTGCGATAATATTTCTCGAGCTATCAAGAAGAACAAATGGACTTCCAGATTACTATGGGAAGCAGAACAAAGTGTACTCCAGTAGGAAGAGGCACCATAGCATTTCAGACAGAAGCAGGAACCAGCATCCGAGACATCAATGACTGGAGTGCGAGAATATTTCTTGAGCTATCAAGAAGAACAAATGGACTTCAAGATTACTATGCGAAACAGAACAAAGTGTACTCCTGTAGAGAGAGGACCATAGCATTTCAGACGAAAGCAGGAACCAACATCCGAGCCATCAATGTTCTGCATGTGCTTGGGTTAGGAATGAATTTGATTTCAGTGTCCCAGTTACAAGGCAAAGGATACGATGTATACTTCATTGCAAAGGAAGTATATGTCAAACCAGTGTTGATAATATCGGTATCGGGAAAATATCGGCAAGGGTCCAGAAAATATCTTATCGGCAATATCGGCGAAAATATCGGCAAAATATTGGCAAATATCGGCAAGCATAAAAAATAATTTTTTCAAATTTTTAAATATGGCCGATATTTTGCCGATATTTTCAAAATATCGCGATATTTTGCCGATATTTTCCGATATTTGCCGATATTTTCCGATATTTGCCGATATTTTCAAAACAGAAAATATCGCGATATTTTCTCGGCGATATATCGTTTTGCCGAAAATATCGCGATATTTTCAAATATCGCCGATATTATCAACAGTGTGTCAAACATCCAAGATGGAAGAAGAAGAGACAAATTGGACCTCGAAGCAACAGACTGTATAAGTTGCAACTCGAGTCTCCAATGGCACTAATAGGCAACAATCATAATGGTGAAAAGGAAATGAATGAATTTTGGCACAGGTGAATGGGACACTTACATCATGGAGCACTGAGAATGCCCAAAGACACTGTTACAGGAGTTCCAGTCCTTAGTACTGAGCATGATGATTTATGTAGAGGATGCGTACTAGGGAAGTATGCTAAAGCAGATTTTTCCAGAAGCAACAATAGAACAGAATGTGTATTGGGATCGATACACTCAGATATCCGTGGTCCAATGTCCACAAGAGCTCTCAATGGTGGAAAATACTTCGTCACCTTTATTGATGATCACTCTAGAAAACTTGGATCTATTTCTTAAAGACCAAGGATGAGGTCTTTGATCAATTCAGAGAGTTTAAGGCTCTCGTTGAAAACATGACAGGGAAGAAGATAAAGATATTGTGTTCAGATAATGGTGGAGAATATACGGACAAAGACTTCACAGATTTCTGCACAAAGGAGGGCATTAAAAGTGAATGGACAACTCCATATAATCCATAGCAAAATGAGGTAGCAGAGTGAAAAAAATAGAACTATTGTTGGGGCAACAAAAACTATGTTGTACGATTAGGAATTGTCGGGATTCTTATGGACAGAGGCTTGCAACACAACAATATATATCCAAAATAGAACTCCTCATAGAGCATTGGGGAAGAGAATGCCCGAAGGTGTCTTCATTGGGAAGAAGCCAGAAGGAAGCCATCTCAGGATATTTGGAAGTGTTGCATATTTTCACATTCCATACGAAAAAGCACAGTAAACTGGATCAGACTGCAGAAACGGGCTACCTCGTAGGATATAGCGAGACCTCAAAGGCATACAGAATCTACATTCCTAGCATTAAGAAGATTGTAGTGAGATGGGATGCAAAGTTCATGGAGGATAGAGCTTTTAGGAAATCTTAAGAGATGTCAATAGAAGATCAATCTGTAGATGTTCCATTAGTCTAGTAGCAACAAGGAGGACAGGCAGGAGGACAAACACCCGAATCGAGTACAGTGACCAATACCAGCATTTCCTCAGAAGAAGGAAATCTAGATAGTTCTCAGAAGATGGAACAATAGGACCGGGATGAGGAGTTGATTGAGCTTCCCACCACCAATGGTAGAACCAACACGGAAGTACAGCAAATGCTGAGGGACGCAAAGTAGTTTGTTGGAGTTGCTAGAACTGAGAAGAGGTAGCGTAGACACCCTGACAGATACCAGGCCTTGGTAGCATAGGTTGAAGAACCCTCTAGCTTTCAGGAAGTCGTTTAACACCAAGTGTGGGTGGATGCTATGGTAGGGGAGTATAGTTCTATCATGACGAATGATGTCTAGGAAGTAGTACCTAGACTACAGGATAGATCAATTGTAGGATCAAGGTGGATCTACAAGATCAAGTATGTTGCAGATGGCAATATAGAGAAGTACAAGGCTAGGTTCGTGGCAAAAGGGTACGCACAAAAAGAAGGAATAGACTATGAATAGATCTTCGCCCCAGTAGCCCGATATACCTCTATCAGATTTGTTATATCCCTAGAAGCTCAAATGGGATGGGAGATTCACTAGATGAATGTCAAGACATCATTTCTGAACAAGGTGATAGAAGAAGAGGTGTATATAGAACAACCTAAAGGCTTCGAAACGCATGAAAAGAGAACTCATGTGTGCAGATTAAAGAAAGCTCTTTATGGGCTCAAGCAGGCACCCAAAGCATGGTATGGTCAGATTGATAGTTACTTGTAGCAGTTGGGATTCATCAAGAGTGATGTTGATCCCAATCTCTACTATTTAATGGTAGAGAATGAGCCACTTACTCTAGTATTATATGTGGATGACTTGTTTTTAATAGGGTCATCTAGGCATATACATGACTGCAAGAAGAATCTTGATGCAGAATTCAACATGAAGGATATGGGGTTGATACATTATTTTCTAGGGTTGGAAGTTTAGCAGAAGAATGGAGAGATCTTCCTTGGGCAAGGAAGATATGCTACAAAAATTCTAAAGAGATTCAGAATGTACGATTGTCGGCCATGGCTACTCCCATGATCACCAACTAAAAGAAACTAGATGCATGAGGAGAAAAAGAGGTTCACCCCACCTTGTACAGACAACTCATTGGGTCGCTCATGTATTTGGTCAAACTAGGCTAGACATTTGTTACGCTGTCAACACCCTTAGTTAGTTCATTGTGGAACCAAAAAGGGTGCATTGGGTGGCAACTAGGCACATTTTGAGGTATGTGCGTGGAATAGTCAGATATGGATTGAAATACACCCAAGGGGATGACATCAGATTGAATGGATTCACAGATGCAGATTGGGCAGGTATTTCAATATACCGAAAAAGTACCTCCGGGTAGTGCTTCAATGTTGGATCAGGAATGATCTCCTGGTGCAACAAGAAGCAGAAGTCAGTAGCTCTGAGCTCAATGGAAGCTGAATATATGGCAGCCAGCACAGCTACGTATGAAGCTATATGGCTTAGAAAACTCCTTGTGAGTTTATTCAGAAAAAGGATGGAAGCGACCAATATTTTTAGCGATAATTAGAGTTGTATCAAACTCTCTCAGAATCCATTATTTCATGATTGATTGAAACACATTGATATCAGATGTCACTTTATCAGAGACTGTGTTCAGTGTGGGGCAGTACAACTATAGTATGTCCCCACATGAGATAAGGTAGCAAATGTACTCACAAAGGCTATAGGAAGAGCTAAGTTCATTCAGTTCAGAGAGCAGATGGGTATGGTAGAGAATTCGTTTCAGTAGCAGAAACAGGTAATTTCTCAGTTACAATGGCAAGGAATGAGAGGGAGTTGCAGTACAGATACAATGTTGGCAGTGGCAGGGTCAGCAGCAGTACAGACGCAACATTTGTGCAGTAGTTGGTGAGTAGTGATGTCAGACATCAGCAACACAGAAGGAGACATTACAGAACAGGGTGATGCTTCAACAGGTTATATTGCTAGAGCACTTTCCTCGCTAAGAGGGAGTGTTGATTTCTAGTAGCATCGAATGTGCTCTAAGTCTCTAATTTTGCAGGGAGGCTTAGACATATGTATTCCACAATACCTAGAAACTATTTTGGGAAATTCCACCCAAAGGCAGTTTTGTTAAAATAATTAATTATTTTTAATGGGACCCTAAGTCTAAACTTAGGAAATTCCCCGGTTGCGGGTGACAGCAGGACACAGTGGGCTGAGCCACATGGCAACCATGTGCCGCCCCATGCGAATTAAATTCCTAAGTACCTCGGCCGTCAAAGGTTTAATATGGCAGGGTTTAAGCTCAGGGCATTCAATGCAGAACAGTTTGACAGGATGGAGGAATTCAGTTGGCGCTCAGAACAATGGAACAACGATAAATATTTGGCCGAGGACTGCAACAGGCCATTGTCTTCCGCAATTCATTGTCACGCTGGTGGCTTGTTGCAGAGGAAGGCCTGCTGCTGGGCGAGGCGCACGCCATCACAGGCTGCCCTCTGGACCTCTCGACACGCTAACTCTGGGGTTGGCTCTAAGAATTTCGAAAGCTCCTCAGAAAGGAGCGAGGCAGTCTCAGAGGTTCGGGAGGCGAACTCTGAAGGTTGGATGGCAATTTCAGAGGCGTTGGGGGAAAATTCAACGGGTTTGGGGGCCAGTTTAGAGACGCAGGAGGAGAATTTGGAAGCTTTGGGGAAGGAAACAGGGGAACATCGGGATAATTCGAAGGTGGTGGTGGTGTTTGGGAAGTGTGGGCGACGATTTCTGGCTTCGGGGAGGCCACGCAACTCGCTCCAAGCAAATACAGGCGGAAACGAATTGCCCATGGCAAGGCTTCGTCATAGGCAGCCTTGCAGGAGGGGTTCTGGTCGGGGCTCGGGCCGTGGTCGTGGACGTGGTGGGGCAGAGAGGGAGCACCACCACTGCTGCTGCTGCTATTATTATCGACGGGCAGGGGTCGCGCCACTCCATGCAGGGCAAATCTTGGAGGTCAGTGGGGCAAACGTTGAGGGGCCAACCCTCCCTGCGTTCGGCTCAGTGGTTTTTACACTGGGTAAATCCCAGTACAATCAAGGAATTAGAGCTCATGTCTCTGTGCTCTTCACTCAAATTCCGGAAGATGCTGAAGAGGAAACGCCTCCAGGAGGGGAAGATCCACCCCCTGCAGGCTCTGGACATGCAGACCCCTTGCCGCCTCCACCAAGCGGGGAAGGAACCTCAAGGAAGACGATCATGGCCGACCCCTCCACCTCCCAAACAACGAAATCTCCAGACTCAGCTCAAGCCAAGTGGGCGGCCATGTGGGAGGGTATCCCTGAAGGTCAGGGATGGTGCACCATTGAGGAGGAGAAACCTCCTGAGGACGAGTAACCCTCCAGTGCGTGCTCCAGCTGCTGCCAACCTCACTCAGCTCAGGTCCAGATCTCTGTTTGATGCGGGTTATATGGTTAAGGTTAGATTTTGGTCTGTTCTCCTGTTGTTCTTGATAGATGTCCAGTCCTTTTTGGTCATGTTTAATGTCAATGTGTCGGTCAATATCAGTCCCGAGTTGGTTAATGAAGACAGCCCCTACGTGGGTTGGATCACCTATGAGTAATCAAGAAGTCGGAGTCTGTTTTGTCATTTTGGATCGGTTTTGTGCCTCAGACGGTCCTTCAAAGGCATTAGGAAAACATGGTGGATGCTACCCCTGTGTGGGAGCTTTTGGGTCAGTCTGCTTCACCCATGGCACCACTGGTGGCCAAGGAATTCCTGTTAAGTCCAGCTACTCTGTCTGTAAATATCCATATGTACATATAATATAAAAGTTAGATAGTTTACCGAGAAAAAAAAAAAGAAGTCTAAACTTAGGAAATTAAAATAATTAATGCATATTAATCTAAACTGTGGGTGTAACTTCTAGAAGAAGATGAAGATCGAGCCCAAATGATCTCAACCATTGATTAGAATCTAATATCGGTCGTTGGTTCTCAACTGGAAGATTATAAGAAGGACATCGAGGGGCATTTGGAAAACACACCAAAGGAAGATACTCAGTTACCCGAGTAAGTTTGATTTTCTCACTGGTTGAAGTTCGGCAAGAGAAAATTGAATCAGAGGGAGAGTTGCAGGTGAGAAGGAGAGAGAGAGAGAATCAGCATTAGTCTGAAGGTTAAGAGCAAAAAATGCACTGCAGAAGGAGGACAGTGCAGAGGACAACACAGAGACTATAACGCAAAGGACAACGCAAAGGGGGCAACAAGTCCTCTCCTAGATTAGAAACTCGTCGAAAAGTGTATGTAAAAATTCTCATAGAGAATCCTCTTCTATTCTACTGGTTATATCTTGTACATGAGATTTTTGCCGAAGAATAATAAAGAAACCCTCATTTGCTGCACCAATTTTCTTGCATTGGGTTTTCGGGGACATTTGTCCAAAAATTACTATGTCATTGTGCTGTATCTTTTCTTGTTCAGTTTCTTGTTTCGACATATTAAATAGTGAATGCTGCAGTTGTATTTACTTTAATATTTACCATAGAACACAGTAAATAACTTGCATGGTTGAACAAGTAGGAGAAGTAATATCAGCTGTTGCAGTAGGGATTTCGGGTTTAGGAATTTTCACACTTAGTATGTGATTCAAAGATTGGATGGAATAAACCAGAGTTGCGAAAATCGTGTTTTTATCGTAATAACATAAAAAAAAAATCACGATTTTTTCATTTTCCCCGATAATTTCACACGATTAATTCAGTGATTTTTTCATTTTGAAAAAATCACGAAATTTTTGGAAAAAATCTTGCTTTTTAAAATTTTTTTCAATTTTTTTTTAATTTTGTCGATTTTATCCCAATTTTTACGATTTTTTCTGATTTCAGACCCTCGCCGATTTAATTCCAATCACGATTTTCGTAACATTGGAATACGCTAACACCGGCCTCTAATTTATAAATAAATTCTCCAATGGCTAGTTGTCTTGACCCCTATCAAATTAATCTCGACCATTCATAAATATTTAATTAAACCTTTACTCATCATCGTAGAAATTATTTATTTTTGAGGAAAAATCGAATTTTTCATTTAATTGATTTTTAATTAACTCAAAATTAAATATTTTGAGTTAATTTTCTCAAAAAATTGACTTTGACTTAACCACCAAGGCCCAAGGGTATAATTTCTTGATTTCTTCAATAATCCCTTGGCCGGGGACCTCCAAAAATTAATTTCTTTAAAACCTATGAATTTCACCATTGGAGAATTTAATTTTATCTAGGACACAAAATTAATTAAATTTTTGGTTTAGAATTTTAAATTAATTTTTCCAGAAAATTTAATTAATTGGCTTATAAGGGGATTAATAATTTTTCCAACCCTCTAATATTTAGCCATGGTGTCTAATTATCAAGGACCATGCACTAAATATTTTTTACATCAAGATATTACAATTTAATACATGAAGGGGGAACACTTGTTTGTTATAGACCCTAAAAACTCTACCCAATTCTGTGACTCAAAATATGATCTAGTAGACTAAGTAATTTGTAATAAAATAATCTAGCTAATTAGCTAGGATTATTCCCAAATTACTTTTACGAGGACTCGGTAAAAAACACTAGAACGCACTTAATATCTTGACGACAAAATCCACCTTAGCTTTGGGGTGAGGTTGGAGGGCCAAAAATTGCTGATCATTTGTGTCTATAGATAGATGAATTAGTGAGACAAAAAACCTCCTAGGGTAGAAATCGTCACCAAAACACTATGCTTACCTAAGTTGTTACATACATGATGGTCTTACTAATATCATTTACATTATAACCATGCAAAATGGGTTTACATCTTTAACAAACTGTCGAATGATGATGAAATCTGAATGATGTGAACACTTGAACATGATAGATCCCTTTTGCGATAAAAGGGGTGTACTGTTATGGGGTCGTTGACACAGAGTGGGCAACAAGTTGCATTTTGTATAATACGCCTAGAAAGAGCACTTATGTAAAACATTTAATTTATAATTTGGTTTTGTTGAGTTTTTGAAGCACTACTCAAAGACTTGATTATAGTGACTGGTAGTATTGGGAAAACCTAGGATTTGGACCAAAGTCTACAGCCATTAAAGTTTGACGCATATGTTGAGACAAAGGATTGAGATTGGTTGATCATATCATTAGCGTAGTATTTTGAGAACATCGCTTTTAGGGTTTGACTTGATGTGATGCTAGTATGTTCATGCAAAGGATGCAGAGAATTTGCGCCGCTAGTATAGTAAGCATATTATCTTGATATTGTCGCTATTGTGTTGATGTATGTTGTGGCAAGGTTATTGTTGAGAATTTGTGAATGGCTAACGACATTATGACAGGGATTTGAGATCAAAAGATTACAATAGATATCATTGTTGCTTTGCAAGGGTTATAATGCTATTAAACTGATGTACTATCACAAGGATTTATATGATGTGCACTGCTAGGGTAGAGATATTGTTTGTCATTCTGTTGAGATGTGTTGAGCAAGCAGAGTTGTTAGAAGTGTTATTTTCGCAGATAGAGTTTATGTTGATGTATGCATATTACTATTAGGATTTGATAGCTCAATATGATTGATGAGAAAAGGGTATTGTTGACAGCGCAACATCATTAAAGAGAAGAGAGAAGATAGAGTTGTTAAGGTCTACTGAGCAGAGAACATTGGGTGCTACTTCATTGTCCAACTAGGGTTTCATAGTGAGAGGTAATGTATTGCAGAGATCAAATCAGTTATGGACTATTGGGCAAAAGCAGAGGAAGTTGTTATTGCTGCTGATGACCTTGTTCCAGCATTGCTAATCGATAAAGTCAGCAGATTGCTTTGATATTATTTATGATTGATATTGAGCACAAGTGGATCTAGTCTGAAAATAGTGAAATATGGTCTATTGTGGTAAATTGAAGGTTAGAGCCTTCAAAGCAGGTGGTAGGTTTGTTGAGTAGGGTGGTTGGATGGTGCAAGGCAGAGAGTGAAGTCTTCTTTAGATTGGAACCTGAGAACACTTCAGAGCAACAAGGTTGTGCTAGGGCAAGTCAGAGCTTGTGCAGGGTGTTGGAGCATCCTTTCAATCGGAGCTGATAAAAACAAAGCGTTGAAGCATCGTTCCAATTGGAGGTGGTAAACCAAGGCGTTGGAGCGTCCTTTCAGTTAGCGCTGATAAACCAAGGGATTGGAGCCTCCTTTAGTCAATGCTAAAAATCTTGGAAGTTGGAGCTTCCTATTGATGTGATCTTTGAGACCTATATTAAAAAGTGTTCAATGATTTTTCTCCTGGAAGAGTTTCCACCTAAAAACTCTTTCATGTATTGTCTTGATGTCATGCATTGTTGAATGGTGTTGGTAATTGTTCATATGATGTGATACTGGTTTATGTGTAATCTAATGCTAATAACAGTTAATGCTTTGTGAAGTTAAAATTAACTAATTGTAAAGAAACACTGATTCACCTCGCCTCTCAGTATTTCCAACAATTGGGACTTAGACGGCTAGGATGAATCTCCTTGCCTTTATAGGGACATGTCATATATCTGATTGCAGCCTGGCTAATTGATATGTACACTTTGATCTATATTACTTTCTACTATTTGTACAGTAAAAAATAAACAATTGATGGCAGTACTAGCCTTGCTGTTCAAAAAACTGGTATCAGCATCAACATATTTTTGCATTCATACAAGTACTTAGCCAATTAAGCAACCAACTTCTATACATAGGACCTGACATAGAATTTCACCAAAATGCATCACTGCATGGCGTTGAGAAGCACATGATTTCACATTTGTATAAAGTAATAGATTTACTAAGCAAAATTCAAATCACTTTGTAGTTACAGTTATCAACCGTGATTTTCAAGTTAGAGTTATTTTACAGTCTGCAGTTACAGCTTTGAACCACAGTTTTGTAATCATACATTTTCATCCATGGTTCATGAAGTATTTTCATTGCAGTTGATAGATTCCAAGCCTCATACCACTTGATTCCTTTCAAGTTTCAACAGACAGTTGTATTAAGGATAGATTAGAATGTACCATATGATTATCTGGAATATCACTACTAAGTTTAGCTGTATGAGTTTATGGAATATAGTCCTAATATAGCAAGCTTAATATAGTCATGAAACTCACCTCATAAGAACGGATCATGAGTTGAGAACTATTTTTCTGAAGTGCACCCCAAGCAGCTTTGCTGAGATTTGAAGACGTGAGAAGAAACCATCTGTGTTACAAAAAATAAATTAAAAAATTGATTTCCCATTTCTGCTATGGAAAAAAGAAAAATTATACAGAAAATGAAACCACCAAAGTTGTGTGAACTGACTGATGCCTTGAAATATATACACCAACAACCAGAAAGGACACATTGAGTGCTTACGCAAGCTCCTGGCCATTGTAGCGTGCATATGTTTTTATATGAGGCATTGCACGACTGTACATGGGACATAAAACATGAAATTAGAACGCCAAATCAGCATATAAGGAAAAAAGCACCATCTACAAACAAAATAGAAAGGACAAGAGAGTTCCAAATGAAGAATTGTGAAGTCATTGCATAACGTTTACCTGTCTTTCACATTATTACTTCACAATCATATCTAAGAGATTGAATATCTAAAACTTCTGTAGCAGGATATATTGCAGTGGCGCAATTGACCGAGGCCACAATTTCACCCAGAAAGACATTTTTCGCTGGCATCCGACCATTTTTTTTTTCAAAAAATCTGACTAAAACAGTGTTTGAATCATTTTTTATGGTGGAAATGAATTCAGCACCATCAAAAACCCCTGGGCACCCAAAATCCTGAAGCTTGACAGATGTAACCCAGATTTCCCAAAATTTCTGCCAGATTTTTGCCAAAATCATGCTGGAATTTCCACTATTTTCTGGTCAAAATTGTGGTCTCGTTAGACTATTAATGAAAATTAAGCCCCAAGGGATAGCTTAGTTGGTCGAGTTCCTGTTGCTAAGTGCCTCGTCTATCGGGAGGTCACAGGGTCAAATCTCCTTGATGCCCTTGGGGTTAGGCCTTGCTAGATTGGCCGGCAGGTAGATCCCTTTAGGTTGATCTACTTGGAATTTCCCGTGGATGTAGAGGCCACTTAGTGTCCGTGAACCACCTTGAAAAAATTACTGAAAATTCATTTGTATTTTGTATATGATTTGCCACCATAAACTGTTATAACCATAATAATTTATATTTTAATAATAATAATAATAATAATATAACTAGGCTAATGAAAGGTCAATCAGCAGATGACCCTTCACCCCGTCACCAGTCAATGCTTATAACTATACCATCATGAGGCTAATTGTAATCATCAGTTTGTCAATCATTCTTATCATTCAATATTCGTCTATACTTGGAAAATTTTATTGCAATTTGTTTACAAGTTTGTTTATCCCATTCTGTAGATCTTCTCGTTCCAGTTCCAACGAGCTATTACACTGAGATGTTCCATCAATTAATCTTCCCAGAATGCCACCACGAGCATAATTAATTTAGAACCCGTAATAATGTTATTTTTTGAAGGTTGTTAGAATGCAACATAATGAAAGGCAAACTGTGCGGATGATGGAATATGCCAAAGAAATGCCATCAGATCCCATAAAAACTCAAAACCCCTGATGACATAAACCTGCATCCATGACTTGGCCATCCAGTGCCCTTGAAATCCACCATGGTTGTACTATAGAGGAAAATAAAAATGGGGACATGACAATTTCCACATTAAAACCATTTATGCACAATGAGGTAAGACTATGAAGACATAAGAATTTGGTTGAACCTAAAAGCACGGTGAAGATAATCAAAAGAAATCAACTACTCAACATGAGGTAGTTATTAGATTCTCAAAGAGGACAACTAATTATAGTGCATCAAGTGATTACAACACTACTAAATAACACCATTCAAACGTGGAGAAAAAGAAGGAAAACAAGTGTCATATATGTGGTAAGAATTGGACTCTAGGGCATAGAAGTGAAGATATGTCATTACACTACCATAGAATAGCAAACAGGAAGCAAGCAGAAGTCTCAAACCCCGAAAATGGAATTGTTATACAATACAACTTAGACTCTGACTATGACGAAACACCACCAAATGTATCATTAGCATCAATTTCATGCGCACTACCAAATACGAATGAAGATGATGTGTCTCAACAGGGAGTTATTGCCTAGAAGAACTAAATAAAAGAACTAACTACAAAATATGTTCCACCTCATCTAAGAAAGGTTGATAAGATCTAGGTTTTAAGAAAAGACGAAGAAAAGCCTATAATTCCACCCATAACCACGACCAATAAATTAGAACCTCAAACACTAAGCCTCAAAGGAATTGTTACAACTCTTTCAATAGGGGTACATATATGCATAGATTCATCAATGGCAACACCATTATAAGACCAATGAATGTAAGTCTAAATCCCTAAGCCGAATGGAATGATGATTATGTGAGAGTGTTGTAAAATTCCTAAGCCTAGTGCGAGAATTAGTTCCCAACAAAGTTTATGCCCAGAGATAAGTTGCAACAACCAATAATTTTGATTTGTAAACTAATCACTACTGGGCTCTTCACAAATAAAATGCACATCAAAAACAATAGGAACAACAATCACACAATTGACACAATTTTACCCTGGAAACTTGTTACCCACAAAAAGTGGGTGACCCCATAGGAGAAATTTTTTCCTAGTTATCTCTTCAACCAACAACCCTTGACAGCCGCTGATGTAGAAAATATATTGTGCCATTTGCTCTCACTCCATGCATCAGTCATATATTCCCTCGCCCATCTATCAGGAGCATATGTTAGAAGGTGGGCAATCCAACCCAAAAGTTACGTTTTTAACTGTGCTTATGCTTGTTTTTCTTGGGCATTTTAGGCATGGATTATTGGGTGACTTGGAAGAAGGGGTTTTGACCATGGTTTTGTTCCCTCACCTTAAATGGGGGGTTAATCCTCAATCCTATTCCCATGGGATCTCCCTTATTGACCTATGGTTTTAGAAAGGGAACTACTTGGGAAACCCTAATTTTGGTAGTGTGGTCTCGTTTTCCCATTCCGCACTTTTCACTCACCTCTGCACATTACAAGCCTTATTTCATCATTCTCCTTCTCTGAGTCCACATGACCACTGGGTCCACAAGGAACTGGCACTTCCCCCTTCCCTTGTCCACATATGGAGGTCGGGCCTAAAAATGTTGCCTTGGAGGTTGATGCAACTAAAAGAAAGTTAAAAGCATATCATGGCCACAAGCAAGAAACAAAAGAAAAATAATATGATAAAAAGCAAAAGATGGCCAGGACGTTAATTAGCACATGGGTAAAAACCAAACATGAGTTCTACCCCTTATTATGGCCATCATCCTGGTTCCTAGCACTCCATGAGTGCCCCCACATCATTAAGGAACCCATGCACGTCCCGACTCCCAACACCTGGTAGGCAATGAATTGTCCTACCTTAAGGGGGTAATAACTGCTTCACATCATATATAACATGCTCTAATTTCTTGGAGCCTCGAGCAATGATATAAAGAAAATTCAAGAAAAGGAAAATGGAAAATAAAGGGGTGGAAAAGCAAAGGCTGAGGTAACTCATGTAGCCATGATTGCTCCCTCGTACATCTATACACCCAACATGTGGACATCCCTCATTATTGCTATCCTTGCACCCCATGGCATTTGGCCTTGAGACCCCTATGACCCCATCTATTTCATCATCATTCAAATGCCACCTATCAATTGAAGGCTCTACTAGGGACTTGTCTTTCCCCTTAGGGGCTAGGAACACCTAATAAGGTAGTTTATTAACCATTCCTACCTAGGGAGGTAACACTATTACGAGATCAAAACCCCAAATTTGGAAGGGAAGCCCCATATGAAGGCTCCATATGTCCTTGATTAGCAAGCTCATTCCAATTAGATGCACAAAATGAATTATTGTACCTGATGGTGAAGATGAAACATTGGACATTATATGTGATAGGCAGCTAGTTTCATCATGGTTTGGGCAACTTAATTAGGGCCCAAGTCCACCACAGGATCATATTCACACCCTCGGGTGAAGTGTAGAGAACCATGGGACTCCCATCATGTGCAGAGCATCATTTCATGTCATTGGATCCTTCAACGCCCTCAATAGTCTACTCATTGCCCCACATTATTCACGAGATGATGCACTTGGAATAGTGTGCCCCAACTAGATTAGCATTTACCATGTGGTGTGGAAACTAATCCAAGGCCCAAAGGAGGTTTGTCTCACCCGTTAAGACATGGGAGGGCAAGCACCATCATTAGACCACTGAGACCAGTTTTTTAAGCTATTTTATCATCAGGAGACCAATGAGACCAGTTTTTTTGCCCCAAACACAAATTGGGACCCCATGTGTTGATTTACATGGAGAGTCAGGGGCCACCCCTAGCTCAAGATTTATGGATCCCTCTCACACATTTTGGCACCAAGAGGACTCAACGTTACATTCCAACAACCCTACATCACCATGACATCATCATTTTGCCTTGCATCTGGATGGTTAATTCATAATTTTGTAAAGTTATTTGGTTGACTTGTGACCAAGGGATGTATCTTGCCCATATTTATAATGTTAAGGGGCTAGTAGGCATTGTTACTGCTCAATCTAGCAGGGTCCTAGAAGGGGTTCATAGAGAGCAAAAACTAGGTCAAATGGAAACAATGGAGCAATAGCCCATTGTCACCTCGGTTACAACTCCCTACTCTTTACGAACTTTCACTAATGGGAGCAGTTTCAGTATAATGGAAATCCCTAAAAATGATATATCAATGATGTATAAGTAGAGATTTCAAGAGCCTATTTAAAGGAGAGACTCTAGTGATAGGTTTTACTTGCTCAGGAAGCAAGGTGGATGGCTCTCCAAGAAGGGCTAAAGGGAAACCTAGACCTAGGAATGAGGAGTGTTTCTTGATATGAAGTACCCTAGACCTAAGAAACTTGGGAGAATAGGGGTTTCTAAGTAATCCTTGTGAAATTGAAGTGACAAGGTTGCAGGACCACAAAAAAACCCTAGTGGACCCTGTTGTCGTATAAAGTGTCTAGGCACTGCGACAATGATCGCACCAAGACAACGATCAAAGTAAGGGTTGTCACTCTAATCCTTACTCCCTCCGTTTAGATTCTCTCCTAGACAAGTCAAGGGGGCTAGTCCCTAAGGCAAATGGACGAGGATAGCCTGTGGAACATAAGCTCTAGAAGATTTTAAGGGTAAACAACTTGATGAATTTAACGCGAGTCTCGGTCAATTGAGATAGAGAGATTAAAATAAGACACAATTACAAGATAAGAATGACTAATAGACCAGTGCCTTTAATTTGAATTAACCAAAGTCTAAATAATAAGTCACTCAGAGCAATTTATAATGTGGCAAAGCGACGATCATGAACAACTAATTGTAAAATGCCCAAAACTTTAGCATGCAGGGTAATTTAGCAAAATTTATCTTTCTCCAATAGTCAATATGAGTTTTTAAACATTTATCGCACCTTCACAATAGATAAATCACAAAAATCAAGATTTTGCACTTAACACCAAAGACACCAAGGAATTTTAAGTTAGCATTTTAATTATTCCTTAGGCAATAACTTTAATGTGATAAATAAAGAAGTCAAACTAAATCAAAGGGTTAATAAATTAAATTTTTTAATGGGCCTTAGGCCACATTAAAAATATTTAATGTGAAAGTGCAAATACACCTTTAGTTTATTTCATTTTCAATTTTTAGATTTTTTAACTTTTTAAAAAATTTAAACTTTTTATGTTTTTGAAATGTTTTGGATTTTTTAAATGAAATAAAAAATAAATAATAAAAAAATATAAAAAACAATAACCAAAATAAAAAATCAAACTTTAAACTAAAATGAAATTTGATCAAAATCTTATTCAAATGGGATCCAATTTCCTTTAAAAAAATAAGAAAACAAGACTAGCCTAACTCATAAAAACAAAAAGAAAAGTCTATCACTGCTAACTCCAACGAAAACTAAAGACAAATAAAAAAAGGAAAATCGAAGTTGTTTTTGGAATGTTTGTGCGTATGCAGGTTGGAACGGCGGCGGCTAGCAACTCAACGGAGCAACGGGAGGGTAGCTAGGGATTGAGCTTGCGTATGATGAAGGAGTGACGAACAGGAAGAAGGAGAAGTTGCGGACAGGGTTTGCAAGCAGAGCAATGTGGGATGAGGGACGAGTTCACACGAGAGGAAGGAAGGGACGCGAGTTGGCCAACGAGATGGAGATATGCAGGTCGGAGCAGAGGAGGCCTCAAATTTGAGAGTCGAAGTAGACAACTGCAGATTGAGTAGCATACGGAGCAGCCAGATGAGACAGTCGTGAAGGGAGGGCAGAGTGAGCGGGAGCAGAGGTGGGCTAGACGGAGTAGCGAAAGGATGAAGAAATGGGTTTCGAAGGAGGAATGAAGCTTGAGGGAGATGAGGGCTTGTTGCAGGAATATGGAGCGCAGCGAGGAGGGCGAGGGAACTGTGATAGGAAAATAAAAAATGGCCACAATTTTGGAATGACGCAATGTAAGATGATAGATCGAACAACGAGGAGGAATGGAGGGATAAGGGAGCAGAAAATGAAACCCAAAATTTTTTAGACAAAACCCCAAAACGCAGACAGTAAAAAGAAAAATTTTCGAAATTTTCTGCAAGGGAAAAATGCAGCAAACAAAAAGGAAAATGGTAGCCCAATAAAACATTTAAAAATTTCCCAAAATTTTTTGATTAAGTTGATATATTCTGTTTCAGATTTATCAATAAAACCTCTATAAAATTATTTCCAGATTTAAAATTTTAAAAACCCTTGACTGTAAAAAATCTGGATAATATCCCTGCAAAAATGATTTTGAGGCTAGATCTTACCCTTCAGGGCTTCGATTTGGCTTCAAATCAAACTTCACCTTCAAATCTGCGACTTATACCTGAAAACAAAAACACCCAGAACCCATATATACAAAAAATAAATAAAACCCAGAAACCCAAGTCAAAAAGCCCAAACTTTTTTTACAGATCTATGCATAGGAATGGCAGATCTATCAGATCTGGGGAGTATGAGTCCAACTCCGCTCCCAGATCTGATAATCTAAGGCTCTCAATAGCCAGATTTATCAATTTCACACATAAAAATTAAATTTTAAAATTTTAAAGGAGGTGCTTAGCTTGAAACTCTTCATGCATCACCAATACAAATCTTATGATAAGCCCGAGATTAAATTTAGTTGGGCTTTTCAGAAAATACGGACCGAGAGATTGTTGGTCCAACTGAAAACTTCCTCTAACGCCCGAGGATCTAAAAATCAAGACTTTCTTGCAAAACTCATTTCAGCCATCAAAATAGAGCGCGAAAATAAGAATAAAATTCAGATAAATGGAGATACCTGCTATTATATTTAAAATTCAAATTATCATTTAAACCCCATCGACTGAGCAAGATACTTTTACTCAAATCACTTTTCAGAAGCTATCATCAATGGCTTAAAAAAAGAAATTATGCATGAAAACAACACATCTTATAGTATTTCCATGAAAAGTAACACCAGCGAAATTTAACTCCAAAGTCTTTCTTTATTATCCAAAAAATTACACAAGATCTTTTTGCTTAGCACACGACTCAGAGATCGGATGGATCAACTGACAAATGACTTCCTATTTAAAGATAAATCCTCCAACGGCTAGTTCAAGTGGTCATCGCCAAAGCAATCTCGACTGTTGATGAGGATTAAAATGTATTTTAATCTCATTTATCGAAATATTAAATTCTTAAGGAAATTCGAATTTTTCAATTAAATGCATTTTAATTAACTCAAAAATAAATAAAAAAACTGAGTTGATTTCCCCAAAAATTTGACTTTGACTTAACACCCAGGGACCAAAGGCTTAAAATTTAACAAAATAATTAATTTACCTTAGTCTCAGGACCTTTTAAAATTTGACTTTTAAGGACTGATGAATTTTTGCTTTAGAGAATTTAAATATAACTAGGACTTAGAATTAATTAAATTTCTAGCTTAAGATTTTAATTAATTTTTTGCCAGAAAATTTAATTAATTAACCTATGAGGGGATAAATTATTTTTCTTACCCTCAAGACACTTTACATCATGATTTTCATATTTTTTTATATTAAAAAGGGGAAAACCCATTTATAATAGACACTCATAAACTACCCATTTCTGCAACACAAATATAATCCAATAGACCAAGCAATTTGTAATAAAATAACCTAACCAAATAGTTAGGATTATTACCAAATCACTTTTACATAGACTCAATCTATAACACTAGGAATCACCTAAGATCCTAATGACAAAATAAATTCCAGCTTTGGGATGAGACTTAAGGAAAACTCTGCAGACCATCCGAGAATGGATTGGTGAGACAAAAAACCTCCCAGAATGTAGATCGTCATTAAAAAAGTAGGTTTACCTAGGCAATTACATACATCACAGGGCTCTGCTAAGATTATTTGCATCATATACATGCAAAATGGGTTTACATTATAACATGATGATCAGGCTGATGATGATAGTTGGATGGCATGGACACATCGATCAGGCGCTATCCTTTTTGTGAAAAAAGGGGGTGTATGACCATGGGTCATTGACACGTAGTGGTCAACAGACCCAAAACAAGGTCAAGGTTTTGGGATGAAACTTCAAACAAAAGGTCTTCACAAAGTAGGAGGAAAGAAAAGGGTCAAAGACATTAGATTTGACTTGAATTTTCAATGCAATGACCCTTGATGAAGCCACTAACCAGTGAAACCTAGGGTCAATAATGGAGTTGGAGATAGGGCTTAGGATAATTCCAAATCTATCCACAAGATTGATCTCAAAATTTGTGGAGGCTTAGAGGACACCCGAACATAGATATGGACCAACTCGCTCAACAAATGGATGGCTACAATAGATTTCGGGTGATGCCCTAGGAGACATTAGGGGTTATGGCTCAGAAAAGAAGAGAAGGAGGTGAAAAATATTTTCGTTTAGGTGATCACCATGGCTTAGACATGTTAAAATTGGCAACTAGGGCAAAACTTCATGTGAGTCATCTTATTCATGGCTAATAATATGTTCATTAGATTCCTCTCGTTGAGAGGTGTAGTATTGATATAAATATCATCTGATTCTGATAAGTATTCATGGAGATATGAATCTATTTTGATTATGGAATTATTATCAAACCGACCTACAACTCATGTAAGCTTAGAAGCCCAACAGTCGAATCTATTCAAGCACTAACGTTGCGTATAAATATAGGACTTTTCCTCCTTTGGACTCACTCATCTCATGACATCTCTCTCTCTTTACTGCGCAGAAAAGAGTCTCTTCTCTACTACACAGAATAGGGTCTCTCTCTCACACATGTGAAGTCAAAAGCTGTTGAAACTGAAGCTGCAACTGCAAAAGTAAAGTTTGACCTATGTGGACTAGAAGATCTCCTCATCTAAACTGGACTGTAGGTTCATCTGAACCTCCTCTAAAAGCTACAACTTTTGGTGGTGGAATCAAGTCAATCCGACGGACAGTTTGCAAGATATCGACTGCCCTAGTTTGAAGGAAGCTACTAAAACTGAAGCTACAACTGCAGAACTAAAGTTTGACCCGTGTGGATTAGAAGATCTCCTCATCTAAACTGCATTGTAGGTTCATCTGAACCTCCTCCGAAAGCCGCAACTTTTGGTGGTGGAATCAAGTCAATCCGACAGACGGTTTGCAAGATATCGACTGCCCTAGTTTGAAGGAAGCTGCTGAAATAGAAGCTACAACTGCAGAAGTGAAGTTTGACCTGTGTGGACCAGAAGATCTCCTTATCTGAGCTGCGCTGTAGGTTCATCTGAACCTCCTCTAGAAGCTGCAACTTTTGGTGGTGGAATCAAGCCGATCCGACGGTCGATCTGTGAGATATCGTCTGCCCTAGTTTGATGATGAAGCGTTAATGCTAATGCTGTTGATCTAGGGTTTGCTACTGCTGATATAAATCAGATTTATTGTACTATTTCTCTATGTTGAATTATTGAAGATAAAAGAAGATTTGATCAAAGGGCTTCCCCACACATTGTGGGGTTTGTCCCTGGCTAGCCACCACATCTTGTGTCTTTTGTCTTGGCTTGTTTTCTGTGGATCGTTTAATGTTCTATCTACACTTTACTTTATGTACATGTGATTGCTAATCTGTGGAATATAATAAGAAAAAGAAGTAAACTGTTATAAGCATAGAACATACCATAACCGAACATGGAATCAGAGCTAAGGTGAAGACAAAGCCCAAGCAAGAGCAAGAGCAATCACCGAAGAGAAGATTGGCAAGGCTATCCTAAAACAACGATGGGGTCCTCAACACTCTTTCCTGCCGAAGACAAGCTCCATGAGAAAGTTGACTATCACGGATGGAAGATGTCTATCGATCTAACCCTTGAGGATGAAGGAGGTGAGAGGCAATATTATTGAGCCTCCATCAAATGCACCTCCTACTGCCAGGAACAAATGGAAGACGGAGAAATTAAAGCGAAGAAGATCATCTAGGACGCTATTGACAAGCACTTGGTGGCCTACATCTCTGAACTAGACACCTCCAAGGAAATCTACGATAAACTGGTGAGTTTATTTAAAGTTAATGATGCAAATCAAGTTTTGTTTCTTAGAAATAAGCTGAGGGAAATCAAGAAGGGTAAAGATGAGAGTATGCAAGCATACTTCTTAAGAATCACCGAGATCAAGAACGATCTCCTATCTATTGGGGAGACTAATACTGACAGAGAAATGGCACTCACAACTCTTGGAGGATTACCATCCGAATGGCACGTGTTCAGGACTACTCTTCTGAACAATAATGTAATTCCTGGTTTCGAGGAATTAATAGCTAGATGCATTCAAGAAGAAACAAGGGTAGAAGAGCAAGAAATGCCCTTGCCTAAAGGTCCTCCTGCTGCTTTTTCTTCTCATGCTAAGAAAAGAAGTAATTCCAGGTTTAAATCAAAAGGAAAGGCTGGACCTAAAGGTGGAAGAAAAGGACAATGTTACATTTGCAATAAAGCAGGTCACTATGCAAGGGAATGCCCTAATAGAAAGGACTCTCACCATGACGATGATGAAAATCCCTCTCATGGTAATCGAAGGAATGGAAAATTCAATAGCAAAAGTAAAAGGAATGCTGGAAATCAAGGAAGAGGGCAACCAATCAAGAAGGCTAGAAATTCCAGGTATGAATCTAAAACTATTGACAATAAGTAGGCTGAATATTATCTACCAGCTGCTCTATCTACCTCCGCTCCTTCGGACTCAATGGAAATTTGGCTCATTGATAGTGGTGCCTCAAGACACTTCACTGGTTACAAAGAAGTACTCCATAATCTAGTAGAGAAAGAAACTAACCTGGAAATTGTCGTTGGAGATGACATGAAATAACCCGTGAAAGGTGTAGGCAATGTTTCTCTCAAATTGAATCAAGGTAATACGATCCACTTACAAGATGTATTACATGTACCTGATCTCAAAAAGAACGTAGTATCCATCTCGGCAATGGAAGACAAAGGCTACAAGGTAACCTTCAGCGATGGCAAGGTACGTATATGGAAAAGATGCTTTCACTCTCGGGTTTCGAGTTGATTTTTTATATAAGGTCGATGGAAATCCGCTAGGTGTCATGTCTTCTGACACATCTCTTCAGTCCGAACTTTGGCATCAGAGGTTTGCTCCCCTTCATTATAAAACTTTACTCGATGTAAGACAAATGGTGACAGGGATGCCCGAATTCCGAGTAGAGAAAGAAGGTGCATGTCCGGGAGGTGCCGAAGGAAAGCTCAAAAGGGGACCATTCCCCTCAAGCCAAAGCAAGACCTTCAATATATTATAGTTGGTTCACTCAGGCATAGCTGAGGTTGGCATTAAGAGGGAGACTACTACACCATATACTCCAAAGCAGAATGGTGTGGTAGCGTATGATTGTGGAAGCTGTCTCTATGGGTAACAATCCCTGATGTGGAAGAACCAATGGATCCTATTTATCCACCTGAGCCTTCCTCTTCCAGGAAGAGGCCTTCATGGCTTAGGGGGATACTTGATGATGCTAAAAGACATGTTGCACCCCGAGGAACCTTTCGTGAAAGTAAGAAACCTAACAGTGACCATCATGAGCATGCTCATACAAAATGACCCTTCATCATTTTGAGACGTTGTCAAGCATCAAGTATGGAAGGATGCTATGACCGAAGAATATGAATCTATTATGAAGAATGATGTCTAGGAAGTAGTTCCCAGACCCCAGGACAAGACAGTTGTTACTTCCAAATGGCTTTACAAGATAAAGCATGCAGCAGATGGAAGTACGGAAAAGTATAAGGCTCGTTTTGTTGCTCGTGGTTTCTCCCAAAAGGAAGGTATAGACTATGATGAGATATTTGCACCTGTTGCCAGATATACGACCATCCACTCGATCATAGCTCGTGTCGCTTCACAAGGATGGAACCTACATCAGATGGATGTCAAGGCCACGTTCTTGCATGGTTCGATCAAAGAAGAGGTCTACATGGAGCAACCCAAAGGATTTGAGATTTATGATTGAAAATCTCACGTATGCAGGTTAAAGAAGGCTCTCTATGGGTTGAAGCAAGCACCCTGAGGATGGTATGAGAGGATCGATAGCTACTTGATGAAGCTGGGATTCACTAGGAGTGAAGCCGATCCTAACCTTTACTTTAAGGTTGAAGATGACAAGCCTCTCATATTGGTGCTGTATGTAGATGACCTCTTTCTAACAAGTGTACACCCTCTCATTCAAAAATGTAAGAGGGAGTTGGTTTCCAAATTTGAAATGAAGGACCAAGGACTTGAGGTGTGGCCAAAGCCAAGGGAAATTTGCCTATCTCAACGAAAATATGTGGTGAAGATTCTGGAAAGATTTGGTATGAAGGTTCTGGAAAGATTTAGTATGGTGGATTGCAAGCTTGTGACTACCTCGAGGATCTTAACTTTCAAAAGTTATATGGTAGTGATGTTGGACCAAATTTGGGAAATGCCTCTAAGTCTCAAAAACTCATTTGCGTTGATGTTCTTGGTGAACCTCCATCCGAACATATGTTTTGTAGTTAGCATTGTGAGCTCATATTTGGTTGAGCCTCACTTCATTGGTGCCAAGAATCTTCTGAGATGCCTTCAAGACACAATCTTTTATGGATTGAGATACACTGTCGGAAATATGAAACTGCATGATTATTCGAATGTTGATTAGGCAGGTAGTGTGGAGGATCACTGGAGCACTTTTAGTGTTGTTTTCCCTTGGATTCTGCTTCAATATAATGGATGAGCAGGAAGCAAAAGTCGGTTGCCATGAGCATCGCCGAGACCAAATACATATCTACGAGTATGATCTCGTATGAAGCTGCCTGGTTGGGAAAGCTCTTCAGTGCGCTGTTTGAACACATACCACTGTGATTCTCTGTAACAACCAGAGGTGGGATTCAATTACTGAGGAATCCCGCATTTGTCAATTGCTCCAGCAGATAGACATCGTCTGGGATATGGTAAGTCGATGAGCAAGGAGGCTCCATCGCATTAAGATGATGTACAGGTCGATACACCTTGTCAAAGCCCCGAGGAAAGATCTAATCTGCAATTTTCCCAAACGACTTGGAGTCGTCAAGAAGCCCTTGTACAAGGGTCCTGCATGTTGCATACATTGAGCTCTAGGAGCTCTGAGGGTTTGCAGTTCTTACTGGAGCAACATACGACCACAAGGTGACTCATCCTCCCCTGGTGGTGTGCACTGGAATAAGATGATTCGCTCTCTTATGGGACAAGATGATTCGCTCTCTTGTGGAATAGGATTAATGTGTTCTCCTGTGAGGCCTAGATTGATGTGTTCTCCATGGCGATTGTAGCAAGATTGATGTGTTCTCCTGTGAGGACTAGATTGATGTGTTCTCCATGGCGATTGTAGCAGGATTGATGTGTTCTCCATGGTGATTGTAGCAGGATTGATGTGTTCTCCTGTGAGGCCTGGATTGATGTGTTCTTCATGGCGATTGTAGAAGGATTGATGTGTTCTCCTGTGAGGCCTGGATTGATGTGTTCTCCATGGCAGCCTGGATTGATGTGTTCTCCATGGCGATTGTAGCAGGATTGATGTGTTCTCCTGTGAGGACAGGAATTGATTAGTTCCCCTTCGAGGCATCCTACCATGCGGTCTGGACTCATGGGAACACCTCTCATCTATCAACGAACCAAGAAATGAAGTTAGGGACCACAGTATACGATGGACGCATCGTTGTATCTAATGACTCCCTACCGCAGGATGACCTCCATTATCAGGAATCAATGATACTGGTCTGGACCAGTGATAGGAGTTGTACCATACCATGACGTACTTCGGTTTGAGACTGGTCAAGGACCAATGGTAACATACTCTGAGACGATCGTGTCAGTGCAAGTACTGGTATGGCCCCAGTGAGAGTGGTACATACTATGACGCTGACTTCGGTCAGTTGAGATTGGTCTGGGACACCAGGTACACTCCTGAGACTGCGATACTGGTCTCGGACCAGTGGTAGAGTGGTACTTACTATGAAGCTGACTCCGGGTCGGTTGAGACTGGTCTGGGACCAGTGGTACGCACTCTGAGACTGACTTTGAGTCAGTGGAGGATGATACTGGTCTGGGACCAGTGGAGTTGTACTCACTATGACGTTGACTTCGGGTTGGTTGACACTAGTCTACGACCAATGGTACATACTCTGAGACTGACTTTGAGTTAGTGTGATACGTCCTCGATCATTTCTTCTTCTTCATAATTCAAACAAAAGCAAAGAAAAACAGAACAAAACAGAGCAGCGCAGAGCAGAGTCGTACAGATCAATACAGGGCAGAACAAGACAAAGCAAAACAGGCAGAATAGAGCAGAGCAGGGCAAGGGTCAGGCTATACAGGGCAGTGCATTTGATGGATGAATAGTAATGACCGATAAACAAATTGCAAATGAAGTTATCCCTAGTTGAGAGGGAGTGTTAAAATTGGCAACTAGGGCAAAATTTCATGTGGGTCATCTTATTCATGGCTGATAATATGTTCATTAGATTCCTCTCATCGAGAGGTGTAGGATTGATATAAAGATCATCCGATTCGGATAAGTATTCATGGAGATATGAATTTATTTTGATTATGGAATTATTATCAAGCTGACCTACAACTCATGTAGGCTCAAAAGCCCAACAGTCGCATCTATTCAAACACCAACGTGTGTAAAAAATAAGAGAAATTTTCCCTCATTTTGGACTACTCATCTCATCAATCTCTCTCCTTTACGGCCAGAAAAGAGTCTCTCGCTACTACGCAGAAAGGGTCTCTCTCTCACACATGTGAAGCCAGAAGCTGCTGAAACTGAAGCTGCAACTGCAAAAGTAAAGTTTGACCTATGTGGACTAGAAGATCTCCTCATCTAAACTGCATTGTAGGTTCATCTGAATCTCCTCTGAAAGCTGCAACTTTTGGTGGTGGAATCAAGTCAATCCGACAGACGGTTTGCAAGATATCGATTGCCCTAGTTTGAAGGAAGCTACTGAAACTAAAGCTACAACTGCAGAAATAAAGTTTGACCTGCATGGATTAGAAAATATCCTCATCTCAACCGCTTTGTAGGTTCATCTGAACCTCCTCTAAAAGCCGCAACTTTTGGTGGTGGAATCAAGTCAATCCGACGGACGGTTTGCAAGATATCCACTGCCCTAGTTTGAAGGACGCTCTTGAAATTGAAGCTGCAACTATAGAAGTGAAGTTTCACCTGCGTGGACCAGAAGATCTCCTCATCTGAGCTGCATTGTAGGTTCATCTGAACCTCCTCTAGAAGCCGCAACTTTTGGTGGTGGAATCAAGCCGATCCAACGGTCGATTTGTGTGATATCGTCTGCCCTAGTTTGATGATGAAGCCGCTATTGCTGATCTAAGGTTTGCTACTGCTCATATAAATCAGATTTATTGTACCATTTCTCTCTGCTGAATTATGGAAGATAAAAGAAGATTTAATCAAAGGGTTTCCCCACACGTTGTGGGATTTGTCCCTGGCTAGCCACCACATCTTGTGTCTCTTGTCTTGGCTTGTTTTCTATCGATCATTTAATGTTCTATCTTCACTTTACTTTATGTACATGTGATTGCTAATCTGTGGAATATAATAAGAAAATGAATTACACTGTTATAAGCATAAAACATACCATAACCGAACAAGACAAGTGCCCAATCTATTGGGAAATGGAGTCAATGAGATTTCAATGTTTAGAGTTTCTTTTACCCAATCAAGGGGTTCCACAACAACTTCGCATAACCCTAAAGGAAACAATTAGTTCACTAGGACAATTTATACTTCTTGATGTTGCAATTGATGACTTATTAAGGCAATTATGAAGATCATATACCCTTTTGAACATTCATTCACTATACCAAACATGTAACATATGAAAAATACTCATAAAATCAAGATTTAACAAATTTGCGTTTTCATTAGGGCAACAACTTAAACTTTATGAGCAAACATTTCATATGTTATGCATGTGACATAAATAAAGAAATAGATGATGAAATAGCACTTATAAGTACAGCGAATATATCCAATCATGAAGAGAGACAAAAATCGAAGATCCAAGACCAAGACAAGATTTCCAAACATCAAAATCATCAAAGATATCAAATTTGTCCTCCAATAGTTATAGCGAAAATCCCAGAAGAAACAATGATCCAAATCCAAGTGATCATGAGAGGAGAAAGAGCCTCTCATCAATTCATATCCTTTAAGCGTTTGATTTGCCTAATTAGGCCTAATGATGCCCCAACTAATAAAATAATGTGCAAAATTAACACTACTTGGTGACAAGCCCACCAAGATAGCTCCATAATACAACAATAATCCTCTTAAGAGGGAAAAATGATAGATAGAGTAGGTCGAAGGACCATTGAAGAGGCCTAGTGTAGTCCAATATGTGCCAAAATTAATGGATGGGCTCCAAACATAGTGATACAATGGGTGACCCCTTAATATCCAAGCAAATGACTTGTGGTGCATCAAAGTGATTGTGGGGGCACAAAAACATCCTCGAGGGTCTCCAAATGGATTGAACAACCTTATATCCAATCTGTAAGGCCCAAAAGAATGATGCAACCAGTCCCATTGTCTCCCATGGTGAGACACATCCTCATCTAGGCCCTGAATCAACTGCCAAGTGTGTGGTGCAAGAGTGTAGTTGGCTAGGCAAGGTGGTCCAAGTGTATCATCATCATCAAATAAATAGAACACAAGCAAGCAACGAGTGGAACTGAAGGATCCCATGATGTGGCAATTTACACTGCTATGGTGGAGGCCCATGGCTGTCAAAGCTCACCGTACAAATGCTAATATGACCCTTTGGAGGACTTGGACCCTGTATAGGGAGATCGAACACACGATGAAGACCCACCTACAATCCTAAATAAGATCCAATGCATCCCCTCACCTTCAAGTACAAAGAATCATTAGTACAATTGAGTAAATGAGCTTACAAGTCATGGAACCAAGTGGACACCTCATAGTGAAGTGCCCTTCCATGATGGGCTTTAGAACGTACAAGTGTCTCCAAGTTCAAGAAGAAGGCTAACCAAGGATCCTATTAAGTGGTTTCAACCTATAAGGAGAGTGACATGTCCATGGTACATCCATCAAATGGCAGATAGCATGTGATACAATGATGGAATGGAGTGGGGCATCTGGGGAAGGCTCCAAGCCACATGCCACAGTACAAGGGTAGCTATAATGAGAGAAGCCCACATTTGGGTGTTTGAATGTAGGAGGTGTGAAAATTCCGAAACCCGGAATCCTATTGTAGCAATTATAAATTATTCTCCTAATTGTTAAGTAAATTTAACAATTTATTCACTGTTTCCTATAACAAATACTGAATAACTGACACTACAACCTACACAAATAAAACTGCAAAAGAATAAACATTGGAAGAAATGCTAGTGCACATAAAATTACACAATTACTTTCGAACCAATGTCCCCAGAAAAACCCAACTTGGTTAAACTGGTGCAACAGTGAAATCTGAGTACATCTACGGATGCCCAACTAGCAATCCAAACATCAAGAAAATCTGACTAAAATACTAAAGGGAATTACCCTTCTCCCACAGGGAATCTTTGGTTGGACTTTCCCTATCAAAACTTGGCCTCTTGAAACACTATGTCAGCGTCTGCCTGCACTGCGTAGCTGGTTGGACAACTTTCTCTGGATTGGGCTCAGATGAAGTCGTTTTGCCTCTGGAAGTCGAGAAAATTGTCTCTTAGGTCTTCCGAGACTCCTTCTCAGCCTTTGGAACTAAAAACAAATTTTTCTCCTCACCAAATCGATTTGCCTAATTGAAGCATGGTGTAGTCTCTCAACACTGCCTCTATGGGATAATTCAGCTCACTTGATGCTGCCTCCCCGGATCTAGAAAATCATTTCTCCTGCTCATTGTCCCTACCCCTCAATCACTGCTTCGATCTCACTAGCTCTCTCTCCAGCGACTGATTGTTGCTACTCTGGAAATCGATCTGCTCATGAAATTGAATTGTTTAAGTGATTTCTCCAAGCCCCATCGACTTCTTATAATCCGCTATTGAGACTTCAACAACCATGATTAGAACTTAATCGATAGCTAGGATTAACTTGAAGTCGTTCCCTGTGAGTTTCTACAACATTCACACATTGACTTAATTAATTTTGATTAATTAGTCATATTCACTAAGTTTAGACTTAGGAAATATTTAAAAACTGAACAATAACCTAACTAAGTCATTTCTAGGCGAAATTTCTAGAAACGATTTATGGGTTTTTGAGACCTCATGCAGGGAAAATTTTAGGGGCTAATATTGTAGGAGGGCTAATTTTCCATGCTTTTTACAAAAAGAAGATTCGTCAATTTCCATTTTTTTAGAATATGATTCGCCCAAATTTTATAGTATAAGAATATTTTTCCTTAGAAATTTCCAAAATTTTATAAATATTATACAAAACCATTAGAAATATGAATATTTTTACAAAAGTATCACCAAGCCTTTTACAATTTGCATATTAGGGATCAGTAATATTTTCCAAGATTTCTAAACTTTAAGATAAATTTCTATGCTTAAAATTTTCGCTGATCTCATGCATTCTAGCCTCTCCACAAAATTTCAAAACTAGAACACAACTGATGCTACAAAAACTAAGAGGAGGGAGCAATCGTGGTAGATGAGTTACTCGGAGCTTTGTTTTTCCACCCTTCTTCATATGCCTTTTTCCTTTTATTGATTTTTTGTTTTATAACTACTTGGAGCTCCAGGGGATGAGAGCATTAAGTGTAAGATATAGTAGTGAATACCTCCTTTAGGTAGGGAAGTTCATCGCCCACCAGGGGTTGGAACAATCATGGGTTCCTTAACGATGCAAGGGGGAAATATAAGGGCCCTAAGAACTAGGGTAATGGTCATAATGATAGGGGATAGAGCTCATGTTGCCTTTTGCCCATGCACTAAATTTGTATGTCCCGACCATCTTTTGCATTTTGTGGTACATTTCTTATTGAGAGGCCAAATTATGCTTTTTCCTTTCTTTTTAGTTGTATCAACCTCTGGGGCATTGTTCCAAGCCCAACCCAAAGTGCAGACAAGAGGAGGGGGAAGCTAAAACACCTTGTGGACCCAATGGACAAATGTAAACTCAAATCGGAAATGTGGTGAAAGGGGTTATAACGAGCAGACCGGAACGGTGTATGTGGTGTCGAGAAGCGGATCCATTCAACCAAAATCGGGATTTCCCATGTAGTGCCACCCCTAAAGCTTGTAGTCAATAAAGAAGATTCTACGAGACTAGGATACAAAGCTAACCATCAAATTGGACAAAGGAGACGAGAGTACAAATCAAGCCCACTCTTTCTAATCCCCCCACTAATCCATCCCTTAAAGTGTCCATGACAAGTAAACAAAAATACAGAACTACACAATGAAAAACCATACCTTCGGGGTTGGAAGGTCCACCTTCAAACATACAATCATAATAGATGGGCGAGGGAGCATATCGCTGGCCCAGGTGGTGAAGATAGTGGCAGATCAAGCTATCTGGTGGCTACAAGGGGCTATTAGCTATTGGCTGAGGACCATCTAAGAAAAAAAATTTCCCCTATCGATATCACCCATAGGTGGTGACTGGGACATAATCTCTCGAAAGAGTGCACAAACATACTCGAACGAAGACGTCATGAGAACACTAGCAATCTCTTGGGACCATAGACCTGTTACCTGCACATGTCAAAGACCAAGTACACGGGGCAGCATGTTTTTGTGGCGTCTTATGGTCGCCCATGCTTGTATTAGGCCATTAAAATCAACAAGAAATAAATATTATTCTAAATGCAATTCTAATCTAAATGCACTTATTCTATCATGATAAAAGGATATGATCTTAGTTATAATGTGAAAATCGATATGCAATGCATCCTACCCTAACATGCATATTATTTCATACAAATACTAAGTGTAATCATAGAGCCAGTGCACCCAACATATCATTAGATCAAAACAAACATGCTTGTCTATATGATTACTCATGAGATAGATCCAAAAGCCAACATAGGCACAATCACATGGACGATCATGCGGGTGTGAGGCGGGAAAATATGATATCCATTTGATGTAGAAAGGAATCCTAGATGATGAAAAAAATGTCAAACTAGAAGTGCAAAGCCTTTCTTCTAAGCACAGGAAGGAAGATTGAATGATCAAACCCAAGAACTCCCTAACACAATCATTGTTATGCTTTGTGGATGTGAAAAGGTCGCGATGGGAAAGAAAAGGGGATTGAGGAGATGGAGGCGCACAACAAACAAGTTGCTTGATGTGATGGTCATGTTGGATAGGGGTAATGATTGTGTGCTCATAATCCTAATGGTATGCTTGGGAAGAGGATTTACATCTTATGAGTGGTTCTTTCCCAACATCATACTCAAGAGGGGGAAGGACTCACTAATATCAGCAATGGCATGGGAAAGGGAAAACCAAGGGTTCATGGGTAATGCAGCTATGTCTGTGTTAATTTTAGGTAACAATGGTATGTTCTATGCTTTAAAGCAATTTTACTTCAATTTCTTTATTAACCCAATATCAATATACAGTTTAGCAATCACATCAACATGATAGTAAAATGCAGATAGAACATAAACATAAATAGTAGAAGACAAGCCAAGACAAGAGGACATAAGATGTGGCACCAGCCAGAGACAAACCCCAATGTGGGGAAACCCTTGATCAATTCTTCTTATATTCTTCAATAGTTCAGCAAAGAGAGAGATAGTACAATATACAAATCTGATCATTTATGACAGCAGCAAAAGAGCCCTAACCAAAAAAGTCAATGCTAGTTAACAGGGCATAATTCTTCCTCAATTCATCTCGATCAAACCCAGTCAACTTCGGCCTCCAACAACGAGTCTAATCAGCCCAAAAAAGTGCGAAAAAGTCCAGTCAAAACTGGTCAACTAAAGTCAACCATGTGACCAGCCCTAGTACAGTCAACACTGGTCAAAGGAGAGGTCAGATTGCCTCAGTTTGGGCCTGGATCTATGCAGCCTGCTAGGACAGAGATACCTCACCCAAACCGAAGTCAAAACAGGTCAACGCATCAAGTCAACGTAGTCAAACAACCTCGCTACAGCTATGTCAACATTGGTCAATGCAATCAACAGAAATTTGTCCTCCTTTCCTTCGCATGTGTGAGAGAGAAGATTGCCCAGAAAAGCGTACCCAATCACAAGAGGAGAGAGAGAGATGTGAGATGAGATTATCATAAAATGACTTGAGGTCTCCTTCTTTTTATATGCAATGTTGAGGATGAATTGGGGGTTTGAATGCTTGTTGGCCGACCTTGACAATTTGTCCATAATATAAATAAATTCACATCTTCATTTCTACATGTCGGAATCGGATTATCTTTAGATCAATCATACACATCGCAGAGAGAGGAATCCAAGAAAAATATCAATAGTCATAAATAAGATGACCCATGTGGAGTTTGGCCCTAGTTGCCAATTTTAGCACTCCCTCTCAACTAGGGAGAACTCCATCTACTAATCCATCTGCCAATCTATACTATCTCGACCATCAATACATTGCCCTGACCGCTCTGCACTACTAAACTATGAAGAAGAAGAAGTGATCGAGAATGTATCATACCATTCTCTACTGTCCCGAAGTAAGTCCCAAATAAAAGAGAGTGTCTCATACCACTCTTATTGACCTGAAGTTAGTTCCAATCAAAAGAGAGTATCTTATATCACTCTTACTGACGTGAAGTCAGTTCCAATCAAAAGAGAGTGTCTTATATCACTCCTACTGACCCGAAGACAGTTACAATTGATCCCAGATCAATATTGATCACCCTAGCATAGGGAGGCCAGTAGTACACGATGTGTCCATCGGTAGTACTATGGTCCCTATCTTCATTTCCCTACTCATTGACCAGATGAGAGGTACTTCCCATGAGTCCCAAATTGCATGGGTAGGATGTCTCAACAGGAGAAGGATGAACCACTCATCCTGCCTACATGTCGCCATGGGGTATCACAGGGGAAGGCTGAACCACTCACCTTATACATAACAAACCACTAGGGGGAAGCTAAAACACTCACCCTATGGTTGCTCATTGCTCCAAGAAGTACCCCAAGCCCCCTGGAGCTCCTAGAGCTCAATGTCCATATCATACAGGACCCTCATAAGAGGGTCTCTCCACGACTCCAAGTCGTTCTCAAAAGGCCAAGAACTTGACCTTCCCCAGGGGCTTTGTCACAATATCGATTACCTGCTCATCAGTACCACCAATGTGATGGAGCCTTATTTCTCCTCGTTGTACCATATCTCGAATAAAGTGGTACCTAATATCTATATGCTTGGAGCAATCATGAAACACGAGACTCTCGGATAATCGGATCTCACTCCGGTTGTCACAGAGGATCACGGTGGTATCCAGCACATGTCCAAACAGCTCACTGAAGAGCTTCCTTAACCAGACAACTTCACAGGAGGCCGTACTAGAAGCTATGTATTCGGCCTCTGTGGTGCTCAAGGAAACCGATTTCTGCTTCTTGCTCATCTAGGATATCGAAGCAAAACCCAAAGAAAAACAACATCCATAAGTGCTCTCGCGTCCACCACACTACCAGCCCAATCAGCATCAAAATCACCATGCAGCCTCACATCTCCGACAGTGTATCTCAATACATGAATGACTGTGCCCAGAAGATATCTCAGAAGATTCTTGGCACCAATCCAATGTATATGATGAGGCTCAACCATATATTGGCTCAACGTGTTAACTGCAAAACATATGTCCGAACGGGAGTTCACCAAGAACATCAGTGCTCCTATGAGTTGATGATACTTGTGAGCATTTCCCAATTCAGGTCCGGCAGCACTACCACATAACTTCTTAGAGTTAAGTTCCATCGGGGTAGTCACAAGCTTGTAGTCTACCATCCCAAATCTTTCCAATATCTTCACAACATATTTTCCTTCAAATAGGAAAATTTCACATGCCTCTTGCCAGACCTCCAACCCTAGGAAGTAGTGCATCAGTCCTAGGTCCTTCATCTCAAATTCAAAAGCCAACTCCCTCTTACATTTGAGAATGCAAGGGTCTGCACCTGTCAGAAAGAGGTCGTCCACATAAAGTACCAGAATGAGAGGTTTATCATTTTCAACCATAAAGTAAAGGTTCGGATCGGCTTCACTTTTAGTGAATTTCAGCTTCATCAGGTAGCTATCAATCCTCTCATACCAAGCCTCGGGTGCTTGCTTCAAACCATAGAGAGCTTTATTCAACCTACATACATGAGATTCCCAGTCATGAACCTCAAACCCCTCGGGTTGTTCCACATAGACTTCTTCTTTGATCGAACCATGCAAGAAAGTGGTCTTGACATCCATCTGATGTAGGTTCCATCCTTGCGAGGCAGCAAGGGCTATGATCAAGTGGATGGTGGTGTATTGGGCAACAAGTGCAAATATCTCATCATAATCCACACCTTGCTTTTGAGAGAAGACCCGAGCAACAAAGCGAGCCTTGAACTTTTATGTACTCCCATCAGCTCCATGCTCGATTTTCTATAACCACTTAGAGGAGACTACCGATTTGTCCTGGGGTCTAGGGACCACATCCTCAACATCATTCTTCATAATTGACTCGTATTCTTCATTCATAGCATCCTTCCATACTTGTTGCTTCACGACTTCTTCAAATGTTGAAGGCTGATTTTGAATGATAATGCTCATGACGGTCAAGTATCCTTGATACCTATTCGGCTTCTTGCTTTCACGGAAAGTCCCACTTGGTGCAATATGTTTCTCAACATCTTGGAGAGTCTCCCTAAGCCATGACGGTCTCCTCTTAGAGGAGGAGGAGGATCAATAGGATCCATAGGTTCATCAATATCAGGCATTGTTTCATCTTTTTTTGCACCCTGTTTTCTAGTGTCAGCGTCTTTGTCCTTCCTTGCGATAGGAAGATTGTTGATCTTGCTGAGGGCTATATCTTCATCAAAGCTGACATCATGACTTATCTCAACTTCTCTTTGACCAGCCACATAAATTCTATATCACTTAGAATTTTCACTATAGCCCACAAAGATTACTTTCTTCCCAGATGCACCCAATTTTCTTCTTTTCTCTTTTAGCACATGAAAATATACGAGGCTTCCGAAAATTCTAAAATGAGAGACTTCGGGTTTCTTAACAGTGAACATTTCTCTGGGAGTCTTGGAGTCCAATGCTTGATGAGGGCATCGGTTTTGAACATACGCAACGGTATTTGCAGCTTCAGCCCATAGGAATTTCAAAAGCCCTTGATCATGAAGCATGGCAGGAACAACTTCTACAATAATACGATTCTTCCTTTCTGCCACACCATTCTTCTCAAGAGTGTATGGGGTTGTAGTCTCCCTCTTAATGCCAGCTTCTCTGCAATAATGTTAATTTTAGGTATGTTCTATGCTAGAGCAATTTATTTTAATTTTCCAATATCTTTTCAAGATTAGTAATCACATCAACATTAAAGTAAACTGCAAATAGAACATAAGTATAAATCGCAGAAGACATGCCAAGACAAGAGGACACAAGATGTGGCGCTAGCCAGGGACAAACCCCACAAAGTGTGGGGAAACCCTTGATCAATTCTTCTTTTATGTTCTTCAAAGTTCAGCAGAGAAAGAGAGAGAGAGAGATAGTATATTTACAATAGAAGTCAACACTTTGACTTATCTAGATCTAGCATAGATCATTTCGTATAACGATGAGATCAGTTGAAGACATTCTGCTTCAACTGATTCTCCAAGGTGATGGCTTCACCTATCATAGTGCTGCATCTAGGTCCACTTGCAGCACCACTGCATATGACACCATGCTGCACTAATCATGATTATCATCATGCTGCCCATGTCCATGATCTTATCATGCTACTCTTCATGTTCATGATCTTATAATGCTGCCCATACTAATATGCATCATCATCATGCTGTTGTCCTATGCAGCCCATGATCTCTTACATCATTCTGTTGTCCAATGCTCATATCATCATGTTGGCTTTACTATCCTTCTGTATATTAGCCTTAGTTTCTTGCTATGGCTTGCAGCCTAGCAAAGCAGCTAGGCTATCCTCCACACAGTCCCATTATTTTCTTATCACTGTCTATATGACCAACGTTCTTCATAACCATGCTAGACTGCAGTTATGACTGAAGTAGATTATATATTATATGATTCCTCTCATAATATATATGACCGTTCCATACATCATTGTGTCCCATGATTGTTGCGTCCATATATCATATGACCTGCGTGGTATATCACCATGACTGCCTAGTGTATTGATTGTCCAACATTTCAATATATTGCATATGACCTACGTGGTATGACTTCCCAGCTTATTGACTGTCTAACGTTTCTAGCATATACCTGTACGTGGATTCCAGAAATGAAACCCGAGTTTTGTTCCTCTAACCTGCGGGCTTCATATATATTAGTTGCGGCTAACAGCATTCCATATATGATGTCCTTCCATTATAGCGTATAACTGTACGTGGATTTCGGAGAGCGTATTATATATGACTGTGTGTTCTTCCATTGATACTGCATAAGGCCTCCTTGTTGTGCTAGGGTTCCTTTCCTGAACAACGTATATATGTGTCCAGCATATATATTTTGTATGAGCCTTGCTTCATATTCATTTACGCTGATATTATATATCTCTATTGCTGTGAACAGATTTCCATGCTAGGACTGCATTTAGATGTATTAACCAACATATATCTATTGTTTGCCAGCGTGTAAATGTCTTCCTTTACTGTGGCTAAGTGTCTCCATTTCCAGCATGTAAATTAGGGCATCATCTTAGGGCATCCTTCATTAGTGTCTCTCCTTCTCTAAAAACCCAAGACGTGGAGAGAAGAGCACATGAAGAATGTGTATTCCAAATGACCTCAAGTCCTTTTCAATTTATACTAAAACATAGGTGATGAATATGCATGTCTTTTGGGCTTCTGAGCCTATTCAAGTTGCTAGTTGGCTAGATGATAAATCCATAATCAAAATGAATCCATATCTCCATAAATACTTATCAGAATCGGATGATCTTTGGATCAATCCTACACCTCTCGACGAGAGGGATCCAATAAAAATATAAGCTGCCATAAATAGGTTGTCCCATGTGGAGTTTGGCCCTAGTTGCCAATTTTAACACTCCCTCTCAACTAGGGAGAACTCCATCCGCTGATCCATATGTCTGATTGTACTATCTCTGCCATCAATGCCCTGCACTGCTCTGCCCAGCTCTGCTAATCTCTACTCTCTCTGCTAGCTCTGCTCTGCTCAGCTCTCCTGGCTCTGCTCTGCTTTGCTCTACTCAGCTCTACTGGCTCTGTTGGCTCAGCTCTGCTCTGCTCAGCTCTGTTGGCTCTGCTAGCTCAACTCTGCTGGCTCTGCTGGTTCAGCTCTGCTGGCTCTGCTGGTTTAGCTTTGCTCTGCTGAACTATGAAGAAGAAGAATTGATCGAGAATGTCTCATACCATTCTCCACTGACCCGAAGTCAGTCTTAGAGTGCGTACCACTGGTCCCAGACCAGTCTCAACCGACCCAAAGTCAGCGTCATAGAGGGTGCCACTCCTACCATTAGTCCCAGGCCAGTATCGCAGGCTCAAACTCTGTACCACTAGTCCCAGACCAGTCTCAACCGACCCGAAGTCAGCGTCATAGCATGTACCACTCTTACTAGTCCCAGACCAGTCCTGCACTGACACGAAGTCAGTCTCAGGGTATGTACCACTGGTCCCAGACCAATCTCAACCGACTCAAAGTCAACGTCATAGCATGTACCACTCTCATTGGTCCCAAACCAGTATCATTGATCCCTGATCAATGAAGGTCATCCTAGCATAGGGAGTACAGTAGATACAGCGAGGTGTCCATCGGTACTACTATCGTCCCTATCTTCATTTCCCTGCTCATTGATCAGATGAGAGGTACTTCCCATGACTCCTAGACTGCATGGGTAGGATGCCTTGACAGGAGAACTTAATCAATCCCGTCCTCAAAGGAGAACTAATCATCCTGCTACATTTGTTATGGAGAACACATCATCCAGACCTCACAAGAGAACTAATCATCCTGCTACACAGGAGAGCGAATCATCCTGTTCCACAAGAGAGTGAATCATCTTGTCCCACAAGAGAGCGAGTCATCTTGTCCCAGTGGGCACCACCAGGGGAGGGTGAGTCACCCTGTGGTCGTAGTTGCTCTAGTAAGAACTGCAAGCCCCTAGAGCTCCCAGAGCTCAATGTATGCAACATGCAGGACCCTTGTACAAGGGTCTCTTGATGACTCCAAGTCGTTGGGGAAAATCACATAATTGATCTTCCCCCCAGGGCTTTAGCGACCTGTACATCATCTCAGTGCGATGGAGCCTCCTTGCTCATCGACTTACCATATCCTAGATAAGGTAGTATCTGATGTCTATTTGCTGGAACAATTGTTGAATACGGGATTCCTCAATAATCAAATCCCTCCTCTGGCTGTTACAAAGAATCACAGTGGTATTCATCATGTGTACAAAAAACTCACTGAAGAGCTTTCCCCAACCAGGCAGCGTCATACGAGATCATACTCGTAGATATGTATCTGGTCTTGGCGGTGCTTATAACAACCGACTTCTGCTTCCTGCTCATCATGATATTGAAGCAGAATCCAAAGAGAAACAACGCTAAGAAGTGCTCCAGTGATCCTTCACACTGCTTGCCCAATCAGCATTCGAATAATCATGCAGTTTCATATTTCCGACAGTGTATCTCAATCCATGAGAGATTGTGCCCTTAAGACATCTTAGAAGATTCTTGGCACCAATCCAGTGAGGCTCAACCAAATATGAGCTCCCCGTGCTAACTGCAAAACATATGTCCGAAATCCAACTCCCTCTCACTTATGCAAATGAGAGGGTCTGCCCCTACCAGAAATAGTTCGTTCGCATAAGGAGCTGGTATGAGAGGTCTATCATCCACAACTTTTGGATAATGGTTGGGATCGATTTCACTCCTTAGTGAATCTCAGCTTCATCAAACAGCTATCAGTCCTCTCATACTATGCCCGGGGTGTTTTGCTTCAAGCCATAGAGGGCTTTCTTCCACCTGAATGCATGAGATTCCTGTTCATGAATCTCAAACTCCACGGGTTATTTCAAACCTGTGGACCTGCTACATGAGGGGAATGGTCCCCTTGTAAGATTTTCCTTCAGTACATCTCAGACATGTACTTTCATGCTCTTTTTGAATTTAGGCTTCCCTGTCACCATCTAACTCATAGACCTCCGGTGTTATGTGTCAATGGACACAGTCCCCGGTGGACTTCCTATAACTTAATACAACCTTGAACTCAAAAGCATCTTTGAAAATTCTATTTTCAAACACGTACCTTTCCATTGACAAATGCCACATTAAAACCTTCGACTTCAATTCCTGGGGTTCCTTGCTTCCTTGAAGAGTCGGCCATGTCCTTGATGACCTGCATCTCTGCCATTCGAACACTCCCTCGCATAAGGCCCGAACTTATCATCAAGACATTTACCTTTCCTTCTACCCTTGGATCCGAACTTCCCAGTGAAGTGATCTTTAGGTAGGCCATAAAAAACTTCCGCTGCGTCATTCTGATAACAAGTTCTACTTCGACTTCACCCTTTGTGAACTTAGAGGAGAGACGTGGAACCCATTGATCCTTTTGTCTTGTCCCTATTGTCTTTGGTGATTGCTCTTTCACTCTTGCTTGGGCATTGTTTTCACCTCAGCTCTGAAACCATGTTAATTTTAGGTATGTTCTATGCGAGAGCAATTTACCTTATTTTCCAATATCTTTTCAAGATTAGCAATCACATTAGCATTAAAGTAAATTGCAGATAGAACATAAGTATAAATCGCAGAAAACATGCCAAGACAAAAGGACACAAGATGTGGCGCTAGCCAAGGACAAACCCCACAATGTGTGGGGAAACCCTTGATCAATTCTTCTTTTATGTTCTTCAAAGTTCAGTAGAGAAAGAGAGAGAGAGAGAGATAGTATATTTACAACAAAAGTCAACACTTTGACTTATCTAGATCTAGCATAGATCATTTCATATAACGATGAGATCAGTTGAAGACATTCTACTTCAATTAATTCTCCAAGGTGACGGCTTCACCTATCGTAGTGCTGCATTTAGGTCCACTTGCTGCACCACTGCATATGACACCATGCTGCACTAATCATGATTATCATCATGCTGCCCATGTCCATGATCTTATCATGTTGCTCTTCATGTTCATGATCTTATAATGCTGCCCATACTAATATGCATCATCATCATGCTGTTGTCCTATGCAGCCCATGATCTCTTACATCATTCTGTTGTCCAATGCTCATATCATCATGATGCCTTTACTATCCTTCTGTATATCAGCCTTAGCTGCTTGCTATGGCTTGCAGCCTAGCAAAGCAACTAGGCTATCCTCCACGCAGTCCCATTATTTGTTTATCACTGTCTATATGACCAGCGTTCTTCATAACCATGCTGGATTGCAGTTATGACTGAAGTAGATTATATATTATATGACTGCTCTCATAATATATATGACCGTTCCATCATGAAGCGTATATATATATGACTATGTCTAGGTGGCTATGTTCCATACAGCATATGATGACTGTGTTCCATACATCATTGCATCCATATATCATATGACCTGCGTGGTATATCACCATGACTGCCCAACGTATTGATTGTCCAACATTTCAATATATTGCATATGACCTGCATGGTATGACTTCCCAGCATATTGATTGTCTAGCGTTTCTAATGTATACCTGTACATGGATTCCAGAAATAAAACCCGTGTTCTGTTCCTCTAACCTACGGGCTTCATATATATAAGTTGCGGCTAACAGCATTCCATATATAATGTCCTTCCATTATAGCGTATAACTGTACGTGGATTTCGGAGATCATATTATATATGACTATGTGTTCTTCCATTGATACTACGTAAGGCCTCCTTGCTATGCTAGGGTTTCTTTCTTGAACAGCGTATATATCTGTCCAGCATATATATTTTGTATGAGCCTTGCTTCTTATTCATTTACACGGATATTATATATCTCTATTGCTGTGAATAGATCTCCATGCTAGGACTACATTAAATGTATTAACCAATGTATATCTATTGTTTGCCAGCGTGTAAATGTCTTCCTTTAATGTGGCTAAGTGTCTCCATTTCCAGCGTGTAAATTAGGGCATCCTTCATTAGTGTCTCTCCTTCTCCAAAAACCCAAGACGTGGAGAGGAGAGCACATGAAGAATGTGTATCCCAAATGACCTCAAGTCCTCTTCAATTTATACTAAAACTTAGGTGATGAATAGGCATGTCTTTTGGCCTTCTGAGCCTACTCAAGTTGCTAGTCAACTAGATGATAGATCCATAATCAAAATAAATTCATATCTCCATAAATACTTACCGGAATCGGATGATCTTTGGATCAATCCTACACCTCTTGATGAGAGGGATCCAATAAAAATATCAGTTTCCATAAATAGGCTGTCCCACATGGAGTTTGGCCCTAGTTGCCAATTTTAACAAATAATCATGGAATTCATTGGATTCGTACTTGGTCCCATTATCAATCCTCAATATCTTGATTTTCTTCTCGGATTGGTTTTTGATCAAGGCTTTGAAGTGTCGGAACTAGGTGAACACTTTATCCTTCTTTTTCAAGAAGTAGATCCAAGTCTTGCCAAAATAATCATCTGTTAAGGTGAGATAATATAAGTATCCTCCCAAGGAGTTTACGGGCATCATACCAGATATGTCGGAGTGGACCAATTGCAATATATAAGTGGTCTTGTTATTACTTGAGGGGAATGGTCCCCTTGTAAGTTTTCCTTCAACACATCCTGGACATACACCTTCATGCTCTACTTTGAACTCGGGCATACATGTCACCATCTGTCTCACATCGAATAGGGCCTTATAATGAAGATGGGCAAACCTCCGATGCCATAGTTCAGATTGTAGAGATGTGTTGCAAGACATGGCTCTCAATGGACTTCCTCCAACTTGATACAAAGTGTCAACCATGAACCCAAGACTAAAAGCATCTTTAAAATTTCTTTTCCAAACACGTACCTTTCCATCGATGAATTCCACCTTGAATCCTTTGTCTTCCATTGTCGAAATGGACACCAAGTTCTTCTTGAGATCAGGTACATATAGTACTTCTTGTAAATGAATAGTGTTACCTTGATTCAATTGGAGGGTAACATTCCCTACTCCCTTCACGGGATAAGTGGCATTGTCTCCAAGGATGATTTCCAAGTTTGTCTCCTTTTCTATCAAATTAAAGAGAGCTTCCTTGTATCTGGTGAAGTGTCTTGAGGCACCACTATCGATCAGCCAATTCCCCAAAGTGTCCGATGGAGAGGTAGTAGAGAGGGTCGATATAAGATAGTACTCCTTTTGCTTATTGTTAACAACATTTGATTCTTCATACCTGGAGTTCCTTACTTTCTTGGAGGGTCTACCATTTCCTTGATACCCTGCATTCCTTTTTCCCTTGCCATTGGACCTTCCAATCCTTTGTTCATTGTTGTTGAAGTTGCCCCTGGAATGATTGTGATCGTCAACATGTGATGTGTCCCTTCTATTTGGACACTCCCTTGCATAATGGCGAAACTTATTGCAAACAAAGCACATGCCCTTCCTTCCTCCCTTAGATCAAGGCTTTCCATTGAAATGACCTTCAGACCCTGCATTATTTCTCCTTTTGGCATAAGCGGAAAATGTAGTGGGGTTGCTTCTATTAGAAGGCATTTCTTCCTCCACCATTATTGTTTCTTCTTGAATGGATCTCTATATCAATTCTTCAAACCGTGGAATTCGATCATTGTTGAGTATAGTGGTTCTAAATATATACCACTCGGGTGGGAGTCTTCCAAGGGTAGTGATAGTAAGTTCCCTGTCACAAATGACCTTTCCAATCGAAAGTAGATCATTCTTGATCTCAGTGATCCTTAAGAAGTAGGATTGAATATCCTCATCCTTCCCTTCTTAATATCTTCAAATTATTTTTGAGAAGTAAAATTTGATTAGCATCACTAACCTTGAACATGTTTATCAACCTGTCGTAGATCTCCTTGGAGGTCTTCAATTCGGAGATGTAGGCCACTAGACACTTGTCAATGGAATCTTTGATAATCTTTTTTGCTTTGACTTCAGCCCTATTGTACTTAGGCTTCGCAGCAATCGGTGCATTTGAAAGAGGCTTAGGGATTTTACCCTTCACATAGTCCAACACTTCTTGTTCTTCCAAGGTCAAATCAAAAGACATCTTCCATCCATGATAGTCATATTTTTCACGGAACTTGTCTTAAGATGGGAACTGGGATGAGAAACCCATTGAGCCTTTTGTCCTTATCCAACTATCTTTGGTGATTTCTCTTTCACTCTTGCTTGGGCTTTGTCTTCACCTCAACTCTGATACGATGTTAATTTTAGGTAACAATGGTATGTTCTATGCTTTAGAGCAATTTCACTTCAATTTCTTTACTAGCCCAAGATCAATATCCAGTTTAGCAATCACATCAACATAATAGTAAAATGCAGATAGAACATACACATAAACAGTAGAAGACAAGCCAAGACAAGAGGACATAAGATTTCACACCAGCCAGGGACAAACCCCAATGTGGGGAAACCCTTGATCAATTCTTCTTATATTCTTCAATAGTTCAGCAGAGAGAGAGATAGTACAATATACAAATCTGATAATTTATGACAGCAGCAAAAGAGCCCTAACCAGAAAAGTCAATGCTGGTCAACCACGCAGAGTTCTTCCTCAATTTAACTTGGTCAAACCCAACCAACTTCGGCCTCCGACAGTGAGTCTAATCAGACCAAAACAGTCTGAAAAAGTCCAATCAAAATTGGTCAACGAAATCCAACCCTATGGCAAGCCCTAGTATAGTCAACGTTGGTCAAAGGAGAGGTCAAATTGCCTTGATTTTTGTGCCCAGATTTGCGACCTACTAGGACAGAGATACCTCCCCCAAACCGAAGTCAAAATAGGTCAACGCATCAAGTCAACGTAGTCAAATAGCCTCCCTGCAGCTCTATCAACGCTGGTCAACGCAATCAACATAAATATGTCCTCCTTCCCTTCGCACGTGTGAGAGAGAAGATTGCCCATAAATGCATACCTAATCACAAGAGGAAAGAGAGAGATGTGAGATGAGATGATCATAAAATGACTTGAGGTCTCCTTTTTATATGCAACAGTGAGGATGAATTGGGGGTTTGAATGCATGTTTTGCTTGCTGGCCGACCTTGATAATTTGTCCATAATATAAACAAATTCACATCTTCATTTGTACATGTCGGAATTGGATGATCTTTAGATCAATCCTACACCTCTCAAAGAGAGGAATCCAACAAAAATATCAGGTCTTATAAATAATATGACACATGTGGAGTTTGGCCCTTGTTGCCAGTTTTAACACTTTGGGATTTTAGAGAAGGCAAGGGAAGGTAGGGTTCTCTTTGTGATCATCATCGTCATCATAAATGGGGCCATCTACTTTCCAAAAACCTTATTCATGAATGGGAAAAGAATGATCCTCCCTTTCACTGGTGTGAATGGGAAAACCATCATCAAACTCATTTTCCTTGTCAGAATCATAGATAGGGTCATTGTCAAAACGATGGTTTCCTACATCCCATTCCCCTCATTAATGCATTACAAATAAAAGATGTCATCTTCCTAGGGAGCTACAATATCCATATCTCCCAAGACCCTTTCTTGAATGAGAGACCCCACTTCATCATGTTCATCCTTATGGACTTCAATGGGGTTTTCATTTATGCCATGCTCATTCCCAATCTCCAAACTTCTAATCCGAAGGTCCTTCGTGGGATCATGGTCATCATGATCTCCCTTAGGATCATTCCATCCTTCCATATATCCCTCATCCTCATGAGGGTCGCCCATATTTGAATTTTCTTCAAGGTCACCCTGATCGTCCAATTGACTACATTTTGTGGGGCTTTGCGATTGATTATAATATTTTTAATTGACAAGATCAATCACATTATTAAAGGTACAAGTATGGTAAGAAAGCTCAAAGAGATGGTTAGGATCCCACTTGTAGGCACACTGCACATTGTATAATTCATTGCTCTTCCACTTACAATATTCAAATATGAAATCCATATTCTTGTGTTTTATCAAATATTCATAACGCACAACAAATTGGTCCACGCTTTCCTGCAATTTTTGAACGTCTTCATGATCAAGTTTATTCAAAGGAAAGCGAAGGGGAATCTCTTTTTCTCAACAAGCCAATTTTCATGATTTTGCATATTAGGATCAAAATGGAGTTGACAGGGTGAATCTAAATGCCTTGATAGATGCTTGCTTCACCCTACATGCATTAAATTTGAAGTTCAATGAAGAACTAGGGATTTGTTCTTCCAATGGAGTCACCAAAATGATATATCAATAACGTCATAAGAGAACAAGACGCGTCCTAGTGTTTTAGTTGAGTCTTATGTAAAAATGATTTAAGAATAATTTAAGCTAATTGGCTAAATTATTTTATTGCAAATCACTTGGTCTACTAGATCATATTGTGTCGCAAAATTGGGTAATTAATTGAAAGTCTATAGCGAACGAGTATTTGTTCTTTGAGGGTTGAATTATGTAAAATCTTATGTAAAAAATAGTTTAATGCATGGTCCCTCATACATAGAAACCATGGCTAAAATATTTGTGAGTGGAAAAAATAATTAATCCCCTCAAGTGTCAATTAATTAATTTTCTTTGAAAAAATAAAATTAATCCTAAGCCAGAAAATTTATTAATTAGAAACGAAGTTAAATTGCTAGAAAAATTAAATTCTCCAAGTGGAAAAATTCGTGGATCTTAAAGAAATTAATTTTTGAAAAGTCCCTCAACAAGGGAATATAGGAAATTTCAAGAAAAATTCGACCCTTTGGCCATGTTGGTCAAGTCAAAGTCAATTTTTTGAGAAAATAAGCTCAATAATTATTTTTTGAGCTAATAAAAAATGGGTTTAATGAGAAATTCGAAAATTCCTCAAAAACAATTATTTCAACGGCAGAGATTGAAAAATCATCAAAGAATAATCAACAACCGAGATTATTTTGACAGGAATCAAGCCAACTAGCCATTATTTTCCAGTTGGAGAATTTATCTATAAATTTGAGGTCATTTGTGTCTCAAGCCATTTGATTTTGGCTAATGTAACTTTGAAAAGCTGATGCTAGGAACGTTTGAATAATCATAATACAGGCTTTAGGGTGCAGTTCATGGTGTTTCTGATCTATTGATTTGTGGTATACGTTGGGTACGGACATTCCTATATTGTACTTTATAATTGTTGTTAATCATTATTTCATTGTAGGTGATAGGAACATTCTATTGGTAAGTTATGAGCTTATCTTAGGTGATCTGGTTCACTATGTTCTAACAATTTATTTGTCAGAAAATATATAGTGTTTGCAGGTTCTCTAGCCCTTGGACTCCAAATTCACAAACTTTGGACAGACGCTGACTATGTTTGGATTCTAAATATTTTTATGGTTTTCTAACTTCACTAACATTGTGGATTTGCATCTACCTTTTCAAAATACATTTAGCCACTATCAAGGATTTACAAAAATTTCAATTTCTCCAATTTTTCTCAAGCATTGTATATATGTATGTTTTGAAAATATACCTGTAAACTAGATTTTTGTAAATAAATTATTTTCTAACCTTTGTTTTGTAGCTAGGGTTTTGAAGTTTCGAATTATTTTGAATTTTTTGTATATATTGGGGCTTTGGGCTATTGTAAATTCAATTTTGCAGGTGAGATCAAAGGAAAATAGTTGGATTAGAGCTAAATCTAGACCCTTGAGGGTAAGATCTAGTCTCAACATTTTTTGTAGGGCCAACTACTAAAGAAATTTTGCAGAAATTGAAGATTTGAAGCAACATTGAATTTTTTCAAGCGAGGGTTTGCAAATTTTTAGGGCCATAAGGCCCAACGTCCTTCACCAGGCCCAGGGTTAGCCCTATGACCCCCTGCGTCATACTTTTGAGGCCTACATCATCCTTTTTGAGACCCTACAGGTTGACTATAAGCCCTAAGGGCCTCAGCCCTCCTTCCTTCCCTTGGTCGTGGTGTTTGTAGGACATTTTAGGCCCGACAATGAGCCTTGAAGGCCTTGGCCTCCCTTCCCAAGGTAGTCGCAAGCCTTAAGGGCTTCATAGCCCTAGGCTGTAGCCCCCTAAGCCTTTTCAGCCAACTCTTTAGGCAAGACAACATCCTTTAGGGCTTGTTGTGGCCCTTTTTGAGCCCTCTCCACCTTTTTGTGGACCTTCTCTAACCTTTTTTCCCTCGCCATTGCCTTTTCTTGGCCTTTTCCCTTGTCTTTTGCCTTCCTCCTAACCCTAGCTTGCCCTCATTCATCCTTGGTTGGCCTATGAAATTTTTTGGGCTTAATATCGGTGGGTTTTGCAAGAAAGAATTGGCTCAAGTTTGGTGTTTTCAGGTGCCAAGTTCATTGGAAAAATTTTGGCAACCTGGGCAAGTGATCTTCAAGGCTTTGGGCCTAGTGTTTAATCTCTAAACCCTCATTTTTCCTCTCTGTTTGCTACAGCTCTCTGAATCATTCATAACAGTGGTAAAATTCATGTTTAAACCAGTGTTGCGAACATCGGCATCGGGATAAAATCGGCAAGGGTCCAAAAAACCAAAAAATAGTAAAAACTGAGAAAATGTTGGTAAAAAATCGGCAAACATCGGGAAAATTAAGATACCATAAAAATATCTTTAGAAATCGGCAAACATCGGCTACGCCAAAACATCGTGATTTCGAGATAAAATCGGGATGTTATTGAGATGTTTGCAACACTGGTTTAAATGCTCTAAAATTCACCTATAAATTGCCTAAGCACACTAAGAAATCCATGGTAAAAATTTACTAGTATTTTGATAAGTTGGGTATTGAGTATTGGGCATAGATCTACTTGTTTGTTGACTGAATATCTCTGCATAATCAGTGAAATAAAATCTTATATATTTCTGAAAGAACATATCAAAGAGGCATAAAATTGATTGATGTGATATCTAGCATATTATCACAACATTTAGGCATCTTGGGTATTAATTTTCTTGGCATAAATCTTCAAATTTTGGTGACTAATATCTCTCCATAAGAGTTTAATCAGATCTCATATATTCTAAATACCACATCTTAAGAGAGCTAAAAAATACATAATCTCACACTGGCAAATTTATTTCGGCATTTGGTAAGTTTTGGGAACATTTTGGCACAAGTTGTTGCAGTAATAGCTCATTGTTTGCATACTTTTCTTGCTGCTGTATTAAGTGGCTTTAGATCTGATATAGCACTGAATAATTCATCATAAGAAGGTTGGCTAACTAGTGTTTTCACTTAGCAAGTCACTTGATACTCCATTGATCATATTGGGTTCTTATACGCTTGTCATTTCTTGGATCTAGAGTGATTTACTTACTGTTGTCCTAAAAGTTTAATAATTGGTCATTTAAATGTGATTGCGATATAAGTAGCATAAGATCTCTTTTTGCCCGTGCTCTCTAGATCATAATTGTTCTTGTTTCATGGTTCTATAGCAAATTGGTTTCTAGTTGTTTCAAGTGTACTAACACATTTTGTTGCGAGTTTATTCATAAGTTTACATCTAATAATAGCACTCACTAAATAAGTCTAATCTCAAATCACTTGGTGTTGAATAATTCAAGTTTCTTTGGCCATCTTGATCTAGTAACATGGCATAAGATCATTGATAATTGTATTGTAGAATTGTCATTGGAACATCTTGAGTAATTGTGATTGACATCAATGTGTTAAGCATAGTTAAGAGATTGCTTCATAAATTTGAGAAACTTGGATAATTTTATCATTTAGTATCTTGAGTTTCACGGGTTTTCATCCCAAGTAAGCATCTCTTAATATTGGTCATTGGCATACCCTAAATTGTCTCGACTAATCTTTGGATTCATGTTCTAAATTTGCTATCATTGGTTAAACCAGTGTGGAAAAAGTCCCGAAAAAATCGGGATTTATTCCTAAAAACCCGATTTTTTCAGCGAAAGGAATATATCAGCCGACTTTTTGCCGATTTTTTCAGAAACGAATAAATCGCGATAATATCGAAATATGCCCGATAAAATCGCGAGTCGATCCAAAAAATCGTGGGGAAATTTTTTTAGCTGATAAAATGACGGAAAGGGTTTTTAAGTCGGTTTATTTTGTGGGTTTTTCATTGCGTTTGAACGGAGAACCGAGAGCAGAGAACAAGGGTTTGCTTTGCATCGTGCACGCGTGGAGAGGAGCCAGAATCCGGATTGAATCGATTTCGGATTGATAGCATTGCGGCCACGATCTATCACCATCTATCACCGTTCAGCAAAGGGTTCCGGTTAACCTCAGGTCTGCAGCCACGATCTATCACCATGTATCACCGTTCATGGACCACGGTTCACCTTTAGGCTTTACGTAATCCTTTCTTTGTTTTTTTTTTCATTCTTTGTTTTTCAGTTTTCTATTGCGGAGGTTATTAATATTTATTTGCTGTGTAATACTAATGATAACACTAAAACATTGTATCGGTTTCCTGATTCCATAATACATATGCCATTTCTGCATGCCATTTACAAAGAATTTATCAGTGATGAGCAATGCCTGGTATATATTATCTGCCATTTCCCTGCCCGACCATATCAGGCTCCACTAAAAATTTGTCATATCTGTTTCAGTGTAACTATGTTGATAGCGGATAGCCAGTGTGCAAATTAATAGATTTCCAGATGAATGAAACTTTATAGAACTTGTAGCATTGCTCCACTGTACAGCTATCAGAAAGTCATGTGACAAGAAAAGTTTACAAAGGTTGAATACTTGCAATTTGCAAACATAAAAGCCACTAATGATAAATGAGTGTCCACTGTCGAGCATAAAACTCCAGCAAATTGAAATGCAGAGATTCATTCATGATTGCCATATAGTAAAGTAAAATCCAACAGATAAATCATAATATAATTAGAATCTGGAAGATTAAGAACATGTAGTATGTACTGACTTTCTGTTATGCCAAATGGCAAAAATACTAACTGTATTAGCCAGAATAACATCCACAGTGCATCCTAATTTGCAGATACTTTATCCCATCAAAATTGCATGACAATGAGAGTCTGAGACATTCACAAAGTTAAGAACATAATAAAATGAAAAAGAACAGAATCAAAGCATTAACAGTTCCAGGCCTTAGCTATATTGTTTCTTTTACAGATAAGTTTTTTTTAATAAAATTTAAAATATCAAAAGATCAGGGAAACTGTCTCCTTTCTGTGCATCAATTGAGCTTTGACTATGGGTGACCATCAAAAATACAAATTGCACCATTTTCCTGAGCAAATGCTCTCCATTGTTTTACCACTTTCTTTGCATTCTTTTCATTGCTACTATTTTAATTTTTGATGGATCATTGCTAATTGAATTTGTTTCATTTTTTTTTGTGCCCAGGTTTAAACTTTAAATTCTAGCTCAAAGTTTAAAACAAAATGCCGAGGATTTTGGATTCTATGTGGGAGTTTGGTGAGCCTGATGTTATACCTGAAACTGGGGCGCTCAATAGAATGTATTTGACTTGCAAGTTGTGTGGCAAGCATATGCCAGGAGGCATCAACAGATTAAAATTCCATTTGGGGCAAATTCCGGGCCAAAATATTGAACTTTGCACAAAAACAAGTCCAGAAATCATCCGACGGGCCATTCAATCGTTGATGGATAAAGATGAAGGAAAAGACACCAGGGCAGCGATAAGAAACCAACTTGTAGGGGGCTCAAGAGTGGGGGGACATGAGAGTGGCAGTGCTTCTACAACAGCATCACCTTCCTCACCCATGAGTACTCATCCTTCTATCTCATCCTTTTTTGTTCCTAGAACAACACCTGGTTCACAACCTGGGATCAAATCATCAATGAAAAAAAAGGAAAAGGCAGAAGCTGACAAGTTGGTTAGTAGGTGTCTTCTATGGAGTGATGTTCCCTTCAACATTGCCAAGACAAACCCATTCTACCAGCCTATGTTTGATGCTGTTGCTGTCGTTGGCCCGGGGTACAAAGCCCCCACCTTTGCAGAGTTGAGAGGGCCTCTTCTTCAAAATGAAAAGACTGAATGCACTACTAGATTGGCAGAGTTTAGGGCATCATGGGAGTACACTGGATGCACAGTAATGTCAGATGGTTGGACTGACCAGAAGGGTAGGACCCTTCTTAACTTCTTGGTTAGTTGTCCCAAGGGGACAATGTTTATGAAATCTATTGATGCATCTGACTACATTAAAGATGCACGTTTATTATGTGAGTTGTTGGACGTCTTCATTCAGGAAGTAGGCCCAAGCAATGTTGTCCAAGTCATAACGGACAACGCTGCAAATTATGTTGCAGCTGGCAAGATGCTTATGGAGAGGTATCCTAACTTGTTTTGGACACCTTGTGCTGCTCATTGCATTGACTTGATGTTGGAGGATATAGGTAAAATTCCTACTGTGAGGGATATTGTTGAATCCTCCAAGAGCATAACAAAATTTATTTATAATCATTCATCTATGCTTAGCTTGATGAGAAAATGCACCAAAAACAAAGAGTTGGTGCGGCCTACCATTACACGATTTGCCACTACTTTCATATCTCTTCAGTCTCTGTTGAATTCTATGTGGGAGGTGAAGGGCATGTTTCTCTCAGCGGAATGGCGTTCTTTATCTATTAGCGGCAAACCGGAGGGAGAGGGCATATGCAGACTCGTTTCATATGATCAGAGCTTTTGGGCAGGAGTAGAGGAGGTGTGTGCCATTTCAGAACCTTTGGTAAAGGTTCTTCGGATGGTTGATGGAGAGAAGCCCGCAATGGGCTACTTGTATGAGGCCATGGATAGGGCCAAAGAAGCCATCCGCGCTTATTATGCAGATAAGGGAGACAAGGGGTTACAGAAACAACAGGTCATATGGAGAGTGATTGATCAGCGATGCAACAATACCCTCCATCGCCCCATTCATGCTGCAGGTGTCTACCTCAACCCTGCATTTTCTTATGCTTGTGGTTTCAGATTTGATGCCGAGGTGATGGATGGATTCTTCACTTGTGTCGAGAGGATGGTGTCATCTGAGCAAGAACATGAGGAGATTTCTAAAGAAGTGGATGTCTATAGGATGGGAGGTGGCACATTTGGTTTTAACATGGCTATTACCAATAGGTCGACCAAAATGCCAGGTAAGCTTTAGTTTGTTTCAAACTTTCAAGTTTAGAATTTCAATGATTTTTTTATGTTTCTCATTTTTCTTTTAACTTGTAGATGCTTGGTGGACAAGCTATGGTGCCAGAGTACCCCATCTCCAAAAGCTTGCCATTCGAGTGCTCAGCCAAACATGCAGTTCCTCTGGGTGTGAGCGCAATTGGAGTGTTTTTGACAAAATACACTCCAAAAAGCGCAACAGGTAAAAACTAAAAATATTTCAAATTAAATTTTTTGAATTCGTTTGATTAATTTTAATATTTAAATTTTCTAAGTACTAATTTACAATCTATGACCCTAATCCAGATTGGAGTCCAAACGCCTCAATGACATGGTATATGTCTACTACAACCTTCGATTGTGGGTGAGACAGCTTCAGAAACCTACTGATGTGGAAGCCATCTCATTGGACAATATTGATACCACCGCTGCATGGAGAGTCGAGACTGAGAGGCCGATCTTGGACAGGATCCCGGATTGGTTGGGTGTGGATCTAGAGGATG
>APFE031291576.1:0-17102 GCA_000404065.3 Pinus taeda
GCCCATTTACCCTCTATCTAATACTACCGCCCATTTGCAACTAACTGTGGTCCCATCATTAATTGCGGGTTAACCACTTACAATTATTAATATGGGCTTTATTGACTCTTGACTATGACGTTATCCCATGACATAAATTAGGGGGTTAGGGTGGGACCCTAACACAACACAATATCAGAAAGTAGTATCATACAGTAATCATGTGTACGACAACTTTATCAGAACCATAACATTTAGTTTTGGGATTAAATTTGTCACTTGTACAAGGTTTTAACAACAATGGCATATACATTCAACTTAATCTTAAACAAAACTATTAACTCTAATACTCAGTCTATCATAGATATTTAAAGTCTAATAACCATCTTAGCTTGTATTTAACAAATTTGCTTAGTTCTTAACAGATATTCCATACTTAAAAAATTTATGTCGTGTGATTTACTATTGCCCTTTTTATACCACCACATCTCATTGGCCATGCATAATATAGTGTAGGTGTAATCTCATTTCCCTTTCATGAGTTATAAATGAAAGTTTCAATGCTTTCAATTCTACACCCTTTAAGTTTGTATGTACTATGGGCATGATCTCATTGTATTTATATGTTAACACCTCCTCTTAAGATTAAAACACCCTTAAACTGAGACACAAGTTATCAATCAAAATTAACATGAATTCTCGCATGGTTTATGCAACATTTATTATGTTGTTCTCTTTAACCCAGACACATTATCAATGCACTCTGTTAGGAGAACCCCCCAATATTGCTTAGTACAAAATATGTGTTTCAATTGGTATAATATCAATCTAATTGAATATATTTTTGGATACCATTTAATTAACCCAATTGTCTATATAATCTGTAGTATTACTTAGTTGCCAATATATGAAATCCATCTTATTATTTCAATGTCTTTTGATTGTTTGGTTGGTTACGCATTCATAGATTAAGATCCTTATATCATTTTATCCATCGAGCTTATCTAGAATTACATCTAGAAGCTTTATCATGGAAGATTTATCCTATCCCATTCCTCAATGGGATTTGGCAACAATATCATCTCTTAGTGTCTCTCTTTTCTAAGTGATCAATTTATTAATTACTTAATAATGTATTTATCTTTCATATTACACATCAGACCTAGATTTCCATCATAGGTTTGCAATACTTGGCTCAGAAGTAGAGGGATGTTATAATAAAAAATGTAAAACAATACATTTTTATCAAAATGCATATTATATTTACAGAATAGCTTTATTTATTTATATTTTAAAATGTAATTATATTATTTTTACTTATGGTTATTTTCTAACCAAGATGCAGAGAAAGTCCACTAACACAAGATCATTAATTTCAGTTATGACAGGTTTTGCAAACAAATTCACGTATTTAGACGGATTAAGATAGAGATAATTAAATTTAATGTTAATAATTAATCAATAATTTATCTTACTCTCAATAATACTATGGCAAACATGTTTATTAAATGGTGGGTTTTGGCTGTTATGGAGTCCCAACATGAAAATCCATATCAGTTGTAGGCGAAGTGATACTCTTCTTCATTTACAAAATCATTTTTGTCTACGGAAGATTTTTTTAATGGTTACATATATGATAAGAGTTCGAAGGATGGATCAGAGTTATATGATCCTTCCAATAATTTTATTATAGCGAAAATGTGCATATGGTGTAATAACTATTTATTTTAATTACTTTTTATCGCAATAAATTACTGCTAAGCACCATCAATGTAGAAAATAAAAAGAAATACATAGGAATAATTAGATTGATAGGCCTTATTTTTGAATCGGTGCACCTCACTTTTTCGTCTACCATTTCATATGATCGCGAGATAGGTCCAACTATAGTTAGATATATGTTTTCTTATGAACATGACATCTGTCTAAATACAATTCCAGATATTTTTCCCTCCCTCTTCTTGTTATGCCTTATGGTACGTTTAACGCATTTTCTAGGGGTCGAGACCTACACCTGGAAATATGTTAGATGTTCTTTAGCGGGAGGATTCATGTCAATTTAGCTACAAGAGATGAAATGAAAGGCAACCTCCCAACAGATATCAACAAGCTGAGCGCTTTTGGGAATGTGGGTTTCCAGGGAAACTAGCTAAGTGGGTTGTTAAAATTTGTTTATTTAAAGATCAATAAATTTACTTTGGTCCTGCCTGATTTCTTCACAGAACTTAATAGCCTTCAGGTTGTAGCGCTAGATGAAATTCCCCTGGCCTAGGGGTCAATTCCTCATAGCATCAAGGATATTTCCACTTTCATAAAATTCATGGCCAACGACACCGATCTCATGGGTTTTATTCATGTTGGAAATCAATTCCAACTGCAGCAACAGTTGAACAGAAATCGTAGATGTTACCCTTTTTCCTACGTCCTTTGTTATCTGTGATGCAATATTGTGATGCGATCGTAGATCGCCATCGCGCCTTACCCTATTGCTTCCCCGATTGTGATGCGACGCGATGCGATGAGGTGATAGATCACAGATTGCAAGTTTCGCCCTGCGCACGTTAAGCTCTCCATTTTGTTTTCTGCGATTGCGATACTGCGATACGATATCATCACACATCACAGATCGCCCATTTCTCACTTTGTCTCATTCTCGCGATAAAGTTTTGTGATGCGATCCCGACGCTCATCTACTGATCCGATGGTCCATATTTGTTCTCATCAAAAGCTCGTCACCACCATATTGCATTTACGCACTTTACCTGTTTATGTTCGCAAGGAAGAAAGTTGGCTTTGCACCATAACTACTCACCAATAACATTAAAGAAAAGCATGGCCGAGAAGGAAAGAACCAGCCTCGAGCCATCCACAACATTTATCAGTTACGGGTTTCCATACAACTAACTCAAGAATTACAGCTGAGACTCTGTGAAAGAGTTAAAGCGGTTGATGGGCTATTATGACCACTAATGCACTATATATGTGTAGACACAGTAGTATAGAAGGATGAGAGGTAATGCAGAATAGTGTAGAGAGAAAATTCCTTTCATTGTGGAACTGAAGCGTTCCTGTTTGTAATCCCTCTATTCAGAGGAAGACTATTTTGTAAACAGGAGTTTTTTTTTTTAATACAAGCTTTAATTGTGTGTTAAATATCCTGTGTTTGTTTTTAGAATTTTAGCAGAAAAATATCCAACAATTAGTATGAGAGCTGACCAGGCTCTTTGAAGGTGTCAAAGAAGTTGAAGGAAGGTTTCTTGTTGCAGCAACTTCTCCAACAAATTGAAGACTCGGTCAAGAAAGGTTCCAGGTATTTCTCAAAGTTTTTTTCTGTGTTGTTATTGAAGACAATGAGTTATTTTAATACACAGTCAAGCATTTTAAAGCATAGTTAAGGAGTGCAAGAATGGCTAGCACCAGCACCAGCACCAGCATGGGTGTGTTTAATATTCAACTCCCACAGTTTAATGGGAAAAACTATGACTATTGGGCAATAACCATGAGAGCCCTTTTTGCCTCACAAGATTTATGGGAACTTGTTGAATACGGGTTTAAAGAACCAGCAGATGAAAATGAGTTTAACAGATTAACTCAGGTAGAGAAAGATTTGTTGAAGAGCAACAAGAAGAAGGATTCCAAAGCCCTTGTATTTTTATATCAAGCTGTGCATGAGCGTGTGTTTCCAAGGATAGCAGCAATCAAAACATCCAAAGAAGCATGGCAAACTCTCAAGACAACCTATCAAGGCATGGAGAAAGTGAAGACAACAAAACTACAGTTGCTGGGAGAGATTTTGAAAATTTGCGCATGAAGGAGTCAGACAATATTGACTCATTCTTCACACAAGTGATTGGCCTAGTCACACAAATAAGGTCTCATGGAGAAATTATTGAAGAAAGGAGGATTGTGGAGAAACTATTGAGAATCCTACCCTCAAAGTTTGATGTGATTTTCACCACCATAGAAGAGACAAAGGATCTCTCAAACTTTTCAGTTGATGAACTTCATGCATCACTGGTAACACATGAGTAGAGGTTGAGTAGAAATGAAAACTCATCTCTAGAGCAAGCCTTAAGACCAGAGTCCTTTGGAAGAGGAAGAAGTTAAGGCAGAAAGGAAACAAGAGAGGAGAGGCAGAAGCCAAAACAAAGGTGGAAGAAACAACCACAAACGCTCAAGGAAAGAGGTAGCAATCCAAATCAAAAACCAGGCCCAAAGCAGTAAGCCAACAAAGTTGGACCATCATCATGCCTCAAGGACAAAGGTATGAAAAAAATCCAATGCCATATGTTATTTATTCTAAAAAATATGTGCACTAATGCCAAATGGAATGTAGGAAGACAAACATACATGATATGACATAGATCTAGTGCAATATCATTAAGAAAATATCAGCCATAGAATAATTGTATTATTAGCTTGTAATGGCTTAAACAAACAGTGAGACATAATGTTTCTAGACTTCGGATTGCATCCAAACCATATGACAGGGAAACATAGCCCGTTTTCTGGCTTTAATGGAAGTGTGAAGTCATCAAGTCACACTTGGGATGATAGTATTTATGTTATGGGAAAGGGGAAGTTAAAATATTTACAAAGAAAAGGTGAAAAGAAAACCATAACAGAATTCTATTATGTTCTGGAATGAGATGTAACCTCTTAAAGTATTGGATAGCTGTTCAAAAGGGGTACAATGTTTTCTTTGTGAATGATGTATGCACCAATCAAATGGATAAGCACCCAGGCCAATTTGGGAAAAAAAAAGTTTTTATTTTTGCTGAAGTGAAGATGACAAGGAACAGGATGTTCCCTCTCAGAATAAGGGCGGATTTGAAAAATAAAGAAGTAATTGCAGAAGTTACCCAAGAGGCTTTCCAAAGCATACCAAAGGATGAAAATTGGTTGTGGCATTTGAGATTTGGACATCTCAGCTTTGGAGGTCTTAACATGCTGAGCAGAAAAGTGATGGTAAGAGGTTTACCATTAATAGAGAAACCAGACAGCCTTTGTGAAGGTTGTATATTGGGAAAACAACATAGAGAAAGTTTTCCATCAGGGAAAAGCATAAGGGCAAAGGCACCCTTAGAAATTGTCGACTCAGATTTATGTGGACCAATGCAAGCTCCATCACTTGCAAGCAGCCAATATTTTCTAACATTCATTGATGATTTTACTAGAAAAACTTGGGTTTATTTCCTGAAGAACAAAAGTGAAGTGTTTGAAAAATTTTGCAATTTCAAAGAACTTGTGGAAAATCAAAATGGGTTGCGCATCAAAGTTTTGAGAACTGATGGAGGAGGTGAGTATATCTCCAAGGAATTCCTACGATTTTGTAGAGAAAATGGAATTCATAAGCAATTTACAGCAAGGTACACTCCACAACAAAATGGTGTTGTTAAAAGGAAGAATCAGACCATCATGGATATGGCGAGGAGCATGTTGAAGGCAAAGCATTTGCCAAATGAGTATTGGGTTGAAGATGTAAATTGTGCAGCATATATTTTGAATAGGTTTCCTACAAAAGCAGTGATGAAAAGAGTGCCGGAAGAAGCATGGAGTGGGAGAAAGCAAGGAGTCACCCACATGAAAGTTTTTGGATGTATGGCTTATGCACACATTCTAGATCAGCTAAGGAGGAAGTTGGATAGCAAAGGAGATAAATGTATTTTCATTGCATATAGTGATGAATCCAAAGCTTACAGGTTGTATATCCCATCTACCAAGAAGTTTTTTGTGAGCAGAGATGTTCAATTCATTGAGGAGGAAGCTTGGGATGGAAGCATAGAGAAAACAGTAAATGTTAAGAACTGTTTGTCTCATGATGAATATGATGATGAGATGGCTGAAATACATCCCCAAATAGTAGTGCCAACACAAGGGAAGCAAGAGACACCCTTGAGGAGAAATGAGAGTGCTTCTCCAAGCACACCACAATGAGGAAATTCAAGTGCTTCCTCAAGAACTTGCACACCGAATGAAAGAGGTAAGAAGTTTAGAAGTTTCAGTGACATTTATGATGAAGGAATGACTTCCTTGTTTGCTTTGTATTGTCATGTTGATGACCCTTTTCATTTCGAAGATGAAATTAAAGATAAGAAATGGATAGAAGCTATGGATGAGGAGATCAATGCCATAGAAAGAAACAAGATATGGGATTTGGTTCAGCTACCAAAAGGTAAAGAAGCCGCTGGAGTTAAGTGGATCTATAAGACCAAAAGTAATGCTAAAAGCAAGATTGACAGGCACAAAGTAAGACTTGTTGTGAAAGGCTACAAGCAGCAACAAGGCAAAGATTATGCTCAAACCTTTGCACCAGTAGCAAGGATGGAAAAAGTCAGAACAATGTTGTCTATTGCGGCACAACAGAAATGGAAGATTTATCATATGGATGTTAAATCTGCATTCCTGAATGGAGTGTTAAAAGAAGAGGTTAATGTTGAACAACCTCTAGGCTATGAAGTTGAAGGCCAGGAGCATAAAGTCTGCAAATTGAAGAAGGCTCTTTATGGGCTGAAGCAAGCTCCAAGAGCATGGTACAGTAGAATAGATGCTTATATGATTGAGAATGGGTTTGATAAGTGTGATGGTGAATCCACACTCTACATAAAAGAGAATGATGGTAAGATTCTCATTGTTGTTTTATATGTAGATGATTTGATTTTTACTAGCAATGATGCTTCTCTCATTGTTGATTTTAAAGCAGTCATGAAAAGTGAATTTGAAATGACTGACTTGGGCTTCTTAAGATATTTTCTTATAATTGAAGTAGACCAAAGAGAAAATGGTGTTTTCATTTCTCACGTTAAATATGTAGAAGCGGTGTTAAAGAGATTTAACATGTAGAACAGCAAGGAATCTATGACTCCAACTGTATTAGGGATGAAATTGACCAAAGAAGATAACATCAAGGATTTTGATCCAAAAATGTACAAAAGCATAGTTGGCAGCCTTATGTACTTGACTGCAACTAGGCCAGACATTATGCACGATGTGAGTTTAATCTCCAGATTTATGGAAAGACCGAAAGAGACTCATTGGAAAGCAGCCAAGAGGATTCTAAGGTATGTGAATGGAACGAAGGGGTTTGGTATTTTATACTCCTCTTCTGAAAGTTTCAAGTTGACATGTCACATTGACAGTGATTGGGTTGGAAGTGTTGATGATAGGAAAAGCACATCGGGATATGTGTTTCATATGGGATCGGGAGCCATCTGATGGGCTTCCAAGAAGAAACCAGTTGTGTCTTTGTCAACAGCAGAGGCAGAGTATGTGGCACCAATAGCAGCAGCATGCCAAGCAGTGTGGCTGAGAAGAGTTCTCAGAGATTTGTGTCATGAATAAGAAAAGGGCACAACTATTTACTGTGATAATAGATCGGCAATAGCATTGTCTAAAAACTCTATTTTTCATAAAAGAACAAAGCACATAGACACCAAATTTCACTTCATACGTGAATTGGTTAACAATGGTGAGATTGTTTTGTAGCACTGCAGAACATAGGATCAGTTAACTGACATCTTGACAAAACCTTTGAGAAAGAAAATTTTTGATCATTTCAGGAAATGCCTGAGTATGCAGAAAAACCCAGCAGTTGAAATTAAGGGGGAGTGTTGGAAATTAATTCCAACTGCAGAAACAGTTGAATAGAAATCGCAGATGTTACCCTTTTGCCTACGTCCTTTGTTATCTGCGATGCAATCTTGTGATGCATTCAAAGATCGCCATCGCACCTTACACTGTTGCTTCCCCGATCGTGATGCAACACAATGCGATCATGCGATGCGATGAGGTCGCAGATCGCAGATCGCAAGTTTCACCATGTGCACGTTAAGCTCTCTATTTTGTTTTCTGCGATTGCGATACTGCGATACGATATCATGGCACATCGCAGATCGACCATTTCTCACTTTGTCTCCTTCTCGCGAAATTTTTTTGCGATGCGATCCCACCGCTCATCTACTGATCCAACGGTCCATATTTTTTCTCATCAAAAGCTCGTCACCACCATACTGTATTTATGTATTTACGCACTTTACCTGTTTATGTTCCCAAGGAAGAAAGTTGGCTTTGCGCCATAACTTCTCACCAACAGCATTGATGAAAAGCATGGCCGAGAAGGAAAGAACCAACCTCGAGCCGTCTGCAGCATTTATCAGTTACAGGTTCCCATACAACCGACTCAAGAATTACAGTTGAGACTCTGTCAAAGAGTTAAAGCGGTTGATGGACTATTGTGACCACTAATGCACTATATATGTGTAGACACATTAGTATAGAAGGATGAGAGGTAATGCACAACAATGTAGAGTGAAAATTCCTTTCGTTGTGGAACTGAAGTGTTCCTGTTTGTAATCCCTCTGTTCAGAGGAAGACTATTTTGTAAATAGGAGTTTTTTTTTCAATACAAGCTTTAATTGTGTGTTAAAGATCCTGTGTTTGTTTTCGAAATTTTAGGAGAAAAATATCCAACAGTTCCCTCATTATTCAATGACGCACTCCCCAACATGCAGGCGTTGTGTTAACTTTCAACAATCTCATCGGCACCCTACCAAAGACATTCTTGGGGTATAATATTGAGGTTATTTTGCTGAAAAATCAATTGGGTTCCAAGCTTTCCAGTTACAATATTTGCATTGTTGTAGAACTAGAGAGTCACTACACAGGGGTCCTGGTTGGAGATTTACAAGTTGAGCGAAGGAACTGCGCTGTTGAATTGGTTTCGAGTGGCCATATGGTATTACATTATTTTGTTTTCAGAGTGATAGAGAAGTTACAATAATGGAGGAGGAGACTCTGAGAACTCCTTTGTTAGAGAAAGAAGAGAACAATGTTGGAGAGATAAGAGATGGTCCTTTGATTCAGAGGAGACTAAATGATATTTTTTCTGGATTTGCCCATTTAATCTCGAATCCCAAATAGCTAGCTCGAGAAAGTTAGATAGAATCCAAAAAGTTGTGGGTTATTCAGACCCTGTGATTTTCACTGCTATATGCCAGTGTTCGCTACGAGTTATCACGTAGACCTTTGTTGGGAATTTGGGTACTATTGAACTAACTGCAATGCAGGTTTGGCCTTCAGAGTTATGGTTGGCCAAACTAAAAATCATTTTCTATAGACAATATGTGGTCAGGCCTTGGAGCAGGGAAGATACACTTATGGGAGTTGATATGTAGGGTCATGGACTATATTTCTTGTCACAACATCAGGATAAAGCCTCATTTACATTTTTTCACCACCCATATTGAAGCTCTATGGGCAATCTGATGATATTTCTGACCTGGCTAGGAAGTTTGACATGTCGATGCTTACTCAATTATTTACCTATGCACTAAATTTTCAAATGCTAAGTTCCCTCAATCGAAGAGAAAGGTCATGGCAATGGCATGGATCGTTGCGGTGGCTTTAGTCATAAACATTTTCTTTAGTTGCCACTTTATTTTGAAGTTGGGATGGGGTTTTCCAGGAGAATCCGTAACTCTCAACCTTGCGTGGGTGATAGTTGATGTGGGCCAACTAATATATATAATGTTGGATGTGTTTCCTGGTTCATGGACTAGAATGTCAGGGTTGGAATTCTAATATTTACTTGCCTTCGTCACGATTTCCTTGGCTTCTGTTGTGATGTTATGGTTTATTTTTTTCATTCATTTATTTCTATGCTCTCTATTTTTACTGTTTAGTTTGTTCATATCTTAGCAAAAGTACTGATTCTGATCCTGTACTCTTAAGTTGGCATCCTGGAGTTCTGGTATCTTATGATATTGATCGTTTTGGTTCGGTGGCTGAAAAACATAGAAACCAAAGTAGAATCAACCTCCATTTGGTATTATAATTTGCAAAATTACTCTTTGTATATAATATTCTTTATCGGTACATAAATGTTACAGTGTATAGTAATTATCTTACCGGAAACCATTATGCCTTTCCAGTGTGAATTTGAACGGATGAGAAATGAGGATAGCCCTTGAATTCAATGTTGTTTTAAGGTCTGTTGGGTGGTTCTAGTTCTTCCCTATGATAGTTTGATTGAACTGAATAAAATCATTTGAGGCGTGCGCAAAAACTAATGTATGAATATGTAGCTCTATTCGGTTTTATCTGCTGTAGTGTGAGAGTATCAAATGGACTTGGAGCTGGGCGCCAAAAGGCTGGAAAATATGTTATAGCGGTGGAGACCTTGACGTCACTAATGATAGGAATATTAAGTACGGTCATTATTTTCGGCACTAGAGATAAATTTCCAGTGGCTTTTACGAATAGCCAGGAGGCTGTCAATGCAATATCCAAGATAACATTTTTTCTTGCAGTGACAATGCTTCTCAAATTATGTAGCCAGTTCTATCCAGTAAGATCTTTAATAAAATATTTTCTATCCTTGTTGTTAGAATTGCATAGTATTTTTTTCATAGTGCAACATCTATAAAGTGAAAATAGTCCACTGGTTTGGGACTGTAACGTGGCTTTTGTGTTTTTTTTCTTATCACTAATTTTCTTGGTAATTTTTTTTACATTCCGTGTAACATAGATGCAATCTATGATTTTATAATAAAATTACCGGCCATTAGATCCATTTTCAGAAAAATTTAGCTGACCCCATCTATATTAGTGATATTGAAGAAAAATTATAATAGTCATTTAGTTCAACACATACTTACAAGAATAGTCCAATAGTTAGGTTTCTCACAGCGTTAAGGAGGAGGACTCACACCCTGCAGCATCTTAAGATAAATCCCAAGGTGGTGTTGTTGTACGTATACAATCAGTAATGCGAGTGGGTATATATTAACTGCTAATTGGCTAGGTCTGGTATTCGATGAGACCAAGATGGATGAACATTGAAATACCTTCATGATCCCATCCATTGGGGGTTATGCTTGTTTCAATGGTAATTAGGGAGCTAATATAGAACTTAGAGACTTCTGGGCTGAGAATAAGTGGTTGCTCCTCTGAGTGTATTTACAATGTTTTTGAGTCTCCCAGTTACTATTGCTTCCTACCTCTTATGAAAATAAAACTAAAAAACGAGCCTTATTTCATTGCAATACTATGGTGTTTAGGAATGCGTTGTATGATCTATTGATTGTGCAGAGGTTTATATAAAATGGTGATGGATGCTCTGTATCATACTTACCTTGTTTGAAAATTTATTTTGAACCTCCTGGTTCAGAGTCATTGAACTTCTTTCAGCTTTCTCCACGGGTCAAACCATGACTCAATCTGCACAATATTACCCCACCTCTTTGCTCCAAGGTCATCCTCATCGACGATCCCATGACAATCAATTATATGGTTAACAATTGATTCCATTTGTACTAGTTGCACTAAATTACTCAACGATAATATATTTTCTTGTATTATTTTGCTTATGGGTTGGATATTTGCCTTTCTTTGTTTTGATTTGACTTTTTTTTTTCTATATCATCTCAATGGTGAGGTTACATCATAGCAAAGAAATTTTTAAAGATAGAAGTTTATCTTAAATTTTAAAAACTTGGTAAATCTTACTCGTGGTTAATATGCAAATTATGAGATGTTTGGAAATAATTTTGTAAAACTATTTAGATTTCTAATGATTTTATATTAGTCTATATAAAGTTTAGTGATTTTTAAGGTAAAATAATTTTATACTAAAAAAATGTGGACAAATCATGTTTAGATAAAATGGAAATTGGTAAACCCTTTTTTTGGAAACCTAGCCCACTTTCCAATATTAGCCCCTAAAATGTTCCATGCACCATAGTCATGTCCATGAATAATACCCTAAAAAGGTTTGGAATGGAACCCCTGACTTAACATCTAAAAGTACTTAACAAAACACCCGACCACCTCCTTTCCAGGACACTATAAACAATAGAGTGTTAGTTCTTACCTATATAGAAGTTTTCTATTGTACATTGTTATTTTCCCAGATATGATTTATGCATAAAATTAAAGTTTGTTTTCTTATAAAAAATAACTATAGAAATTATTTTGAACAATGATTTAACAAAATCAATATCATTTGAAATTATTTTGAACAATGACTTGACAAAATCAATATCATTTAATAAGGACTACTCTGAGTAGTAATTTTATATACAATCATCAATTTACTTGATTTGTATTAAAAATATACAAGGCTATATATATTTTCATGCTCCCAAAAAATTGCTATTGTAAAACTAAAGAATGGAAACTTGTCTAATTCTAAAAAATTTGAAACACTAGGCATCGTTTCCTTCTCTAGTCAAATGAAAAGGTAATATAGATATGAATATTATATTCTTAATTTCTTCCAATACATTTCCTTATGGGATAGATATGGACATGACTTTACCTCCAATCCTGAAAAAATGCCAGGGCTTTGAGGACTCTAATGTAGATGAATCTATAAGAAGCACGGATAATACACACTCAATTATCCCCACAAGACCTTCAAGGTTTACAGATTCCTTCACTTCAGCAAATGGTCGATAATCAGTCTTTTGAAAATTCAAAGTCCAAATTATAAAAATCGGAGGCATGATAGAGAAGCTAGGGGATGTTTTGATAAATTTCATTATCCAAGAATATTGGATGGAACACGTTTCAATCCTAGAAAATGTTTTTTTCAAGTTTTAGGCGGTAGGACGTGATTTTGTCACTTACAACTTAAATGAGTTCTCCAGATCCAAATAGCTCTACATATTTTAAAGTGGAACACCCGACATAAAATAATGATTATTGCTCCATATGCTTTGAGTATCACTGAACTGATATGTTTCAAGGAAGATCAATGAGTTTCTTCATTTTTAAATGGTTGCATTGTAATGTCAATTCCTACGGGGAGCTAGGATTGGCATAGTTCTTGGGTATTGTTTCAACCTTCTGGGATAGGTTTGAAGCAAGACCTGTACAACAAGGTTTCTTCTGACCGTGACCGAAAAATTGAGCAGTAGTAATTTTTTTTCCATATTATGTTTGTTAGGCAGTGTGAAGATATATAAGAACTCATGAACCTATAATTTAGGTATTGTGCATGCATAGATATATTTTCGACATTTTGCATTTCGGAAAGAAAGTTCCTTTTTAACTTCTTATTTCTTTGTTTTATCCGTATTTTTCATTTTGGAAAGTTCCTTTTTCACCTCTGATTTCTTTGTTTTCACTCTTCAGCATGCGAACTTAAACTCTTAATGAGAAAAGCTTTTCCTTTTTTTTCTTATAATAAAAGCTGCATAAATATTTCAAAGCAAAGTTCAGCGAGTAGTAATGGACAACGGGCAGCGAGAAGCATGAATGCTATATTTTTCTATTGCGGGCACAACGATCTCTACTTGGCAGTGTTGAATTCACCTATCAGATGTGCTTTAACAACTCTTTGAAGAGTTGAAAGTTTCAGTGTTATTTATGTTATGTTTATAAAAACTAAACAAGTTACTTATGCTTCACCTTTTTTAGCCATATTCAGAATGTGAATTATTTCCATTTTTTTTTACTATTTTATAAACTTAAATGTGTTATAAATGGAAGTGGTGAATGCATTGCAATCTTGCTATTGGTTTCTCATTTTTCTGTGCTTATTTCAATCGAGAACTATTCTCCTCGAAGTTGTAAGGGGTGACTAAAGGCTAAACTATCGTATAGACAAAAACTGGAGGTTATAATTATGATATTTTGGTTGGTAAACGTGCGGTTTAAGGGCGATTAAACGGCAAACTGTGGCACATACCCAAAAAAACGGAGTTTACTATAACATTTTGGTTGATAAGAAGAGGGAGACCCAACAAAACTAGATAAGAAGACTGAGTCCCAACAACAAAATTAGAGTTACTTATAATATTTGGGTTGATAACAAGGTCATTGGCAAGCCAGATGCCAAGCATATAATTTTGATATTTAACTTGATAATAAGTTTAATGGAAATCAAAACACCAAACCAAATTGGTGTGTGATATAAAACTTATATGATACAAAACTTTACAAGGTCCTTTTTGTGAGATGACAAACCTGTTCCATATAATTATGATATCTGAGTTTATAATGAGGCCGTTGGCGAGTCATAATATCAAACCAAATTGGAATATAGGTCAACATGTTTTATAATTATGATATTTGGGTTCATAATAATTTCGTTGACATGTCAAGATAGGAAACCAAACCAAATTGGTTTTACCAAAATGAAATATAAGATCAACGTGTCTCATTTGATAATAAGGTAATTGAAAAGTCACGACACCGAACAAAATTTGTGTATAGGCCTTCATGATGTTTTTTTGTTGTGGATAAAATATAAAATGTAGTGAATCTCTCTATTTTAATGCAATGATTTACTAAAATATATGGTGATTTATTCTAAGCTTTAACATAGTGATTTACTAAAATCTATATTATATATATAAAAATAGGAAAGTTGTTTTTTAACTATATTTTTTTAGTAAAGGTTATGATTTACACTTGTGTAATCATTTATTTATATATATATTTAACTCTTTTGATCACATAGCATTAATGATTTAAGTTTTTTTTAATTAATTTTTAATTAATAAATTTTAGTTAGATAAATTTTTATTGCTCGAGAGAATTAATATGTTCCATACATGTTCTAAATGATTACATGGCCAATACAATGTTCTTTAGAAGTTATATAGTGATTTCAATGATCAATCTTTTATTAAGCATTACGAAGAAGAATGGAAATAATCTAGGATGAGGCAGTTGAGTGTGTTCATCAAATTAATTAAAAAAAAAAATTTTACTTTATCCTTTGAATTATATTCATATTGATTCATATTTAAACAATAACCAAAGCCTAGTTAATGAAAGTATTAAAAAATATTATTGCTATACAACTTAAATAAAAATTATAATTACGTTAATTAGTTCATTATAATGAAAATTTGGTAAATATTGCATAAAAAAAATTAGAACAATAATATTTAAATAATTTTTTTTTAAATCTATTTTATATTTATCAATTCTATGACGAAAGTTAGAAGGTGAAAAAAGAAATAATGAATATGGTATACTATTTTACATAAAATAATATAATTTATAACACGACCAAACAATAGTTTTATGTTAAATTAAAATGTATAAACACAAAAAGAAATAAATATATTTTTTATAGTTTTCAATTGGGATGTGCGTAATAGTTAGTTTAAATTAAATCTTGGATCAAAAGTTGACCTTGCTACCTTTGAAAATGCAAAACATATGACATACACATTTACAAATGCCTTTCTCATACAACTTTTCCAAATTAAGAAACCTATCAGCCTCCCTTTACACCTTTTAGAACAATTGCTAGTAATAACGATATATCAAACAATAACAATATATAAAACACACAAATTGACATATACAATTCTTATTACACTACAAAATATCTATCGACGCATCAAACTGAACTTCTATCGGCACTATGATATAAATGATAATGATAAATCAATCGTAATTGTCGAAACCCAGAAAGCTATGCATCAAACACAATGGCTGAATGGGATTTTATACTGACTACAAGGTCACAAGGATCTAAAATGGAGAAAGAGAGGGCCCTGGAGTGGTGGGTCCTTCAAAAGGCTGATAGATTGTTGGATGATGCATGGGAGAATGTAGGATCACCTAGTTTTTAGCGCAGGTAGAGGAGGTCAATTGAGAGGTGAACTAGATACATGGATCTTATGGGAGAATGTATTGTGATAGAGCCATCTTCCTTTAAAAAAGGAGTGTAATAACTAGTTTGAGTTGATGCCATGGTGGAGGAGTGTGACTCCATAGTTCATAATAGTTTTTGTCATGTGGTCACGAGATCGGATGACAAGTCAATCGTGAGCTCTTGTTGGCTTTAGAAGGTGAATCAAGCTGCAAATGGTAGTGTGGATAAGCATAAGTTTAGGTTTTTGTCCCACGACTTTTCACAGGTTGAGGGGATTGACTATGATGAGACCTTTGCTCATGTTGCAAGGTACTCATTGATCAAATCTATATTGGCACTAGTAGCACAGATGGGTTGGAGGAAACATCATATGGATGTGAATGCAACCTTCCTTAATGGCATGATTGAGGAAGAGGTGTACATACATCATATTGAAGTTTTTGAAACCTTTGACAGTGAGTCACATGTGTGCAGGTTTAAGAGAGCATTAAATGTGCTGAAGAAAGCACTCTTTTCTTAGCAAACCAAGATAGAAAGCTACTTCACCAGGTTGGGCTTCACGAGGAGTGAGGCAGATGCAAATCTATACCACATAGTGGTGGAAGGTCAACTGTTGATCATTGTACTTTATGTTGATGATCTCATACTGACATTTGATGATAAACTGACCAAATCTTCCAAGGAGGATCTTGGAAGTGATTTTGAATTGATGGACATGGGGCCCATACATTACTTTATTGGCGTGGAGGCATGACAGGGAGATGGGGATTTGTTTGTGTCTCAAGGAAACTATGCCAATGAGATATTCAAGATATTCTACACAGAGAGAAACAAAATCATGGAGACTCCTCTAAAATTTAACTAGAGGAAGGAGGATGCTACTTCAGGGTAAGTAGTGGAAGCTACTATTTACAAGAAGCTTGTGGGTTCACTCATGTACTTGGTGAACACACAATTAGATATGTGCTATGCAATTAACCAATTTAGTCAAGCGATGGTTAGGCCTACCAATCTGTATTGGAAGATGGAAAAGCATGCATTCAGATACCTTAGAGGCACTACTTAGTATGGATTATGGTACATACGAATATAGGGAGTGAAGCTTCAAGGCTTTACCGATGCAGATTGGGTAGGGAGTTCATCCGATCGGAAGAGTACATCATAAGGGATCTTTAGTAATTGGTCAGTGGGAGTTTCTTGATACACTAGGACACAAATATTTGTTGAACTCAGTTCGGTAGAGGTAGAGTACATTGTTGTAAGTCAGGCAGCATGTGAGACCATCTCGATGAGGAAGATCCTTGTTGGATTGTTTGGTCAGCAGATGGATTCAACGGTGGTTTACTGCGATACTCAGAGTTGTATCAAACTCTCTAAAAATCCAACTTCTCATGATCGTTCCTGGCATATTGATATCTGATATCATCATCTCAGTGATTTTGCGTTAAGACGAATTATCTTGTTAGAGTACGTTCCCGTGGAGGATGATGATGCTGACATTTTGACA
>APFE031291580.1:0-34017 GCA_000404065.3 Pinus taeda
TTGTTCAATCCTGTCAAAGCATGTAAGGGAGCTGCAATTGAGGAAAAGTTAGAGATGAACTTCCTCCAATATTGTGATGCTCCTAAGAAGCTTCTCACTTCTGTAGCAAACTTGGGTTTAGGCCAGTTTACAATGACTGCCACTTTAAAGGGATCTGTTTTCAATTCACCACCCCCCTATAATTTAGAGATGTTTCTCCAAATTCACATTTGGAGAGTTTAACATAAAGTTTTTCTCTTTTCAAAACATCTAAGGTCTGCTTAACATGCTTTAAGTGTTCCTCCCACGTTTTACTAAAAATCAGAGTGTCATCCAGATATACAATAACAAAATCATCAAGAAAAGGTCTGAGTACATCATTCATTAATCTCATGAAAGTAGCTGGGGCATTGGTTAAGCCAAAAGGCATAACCAGCCACTCATACAATCCCTGCTTGGTTTTGAAAGCAGTCTTCCACGCATCTTGCTCTGCAGCTCTGACCTGATGGTATCCACTGTGCAAGTCCAGCTTGGTGAAATAAACAACTTCCTTCAATTGATCTAAAAGATCATCTATGTGAGGAAGGGGATAACGATTTTTGATTGTTATCTTATTGAGTGCTCGGTAGTCAATGCACATTCTCCACGAGCCATCTTTCTTTCTCACCAAAACGATTGGTGACCCACATGGTGATATGCTAGGCCTGATAAACCCCTTTTCGAGCAACTCCTGCACCTGCTTCTTGATTTCAGCATTCTCTAAAGCAGACAACTTGTACATTCCAATGTTAGGCAATGGAACGTCTTGCTGCAAAATAATATCGTGTACTATTTCCTTTTTGGGTGGCAGACCTTTAAGTTCTTGAAACAGGACATCATACTCTGAAACAATCTTTTCTATATCAGTTTGCTGCTTAGCATTACAGCCCTCAAATATATTGGTTTTATCAGGTTTTTTTCCTTTACAACCATTAGTAAGAATTGTTTGGACGAATTTATCATTCTTTTCATCTGCCCTGAGTTTATGAGAGTATAATTATTCTTGAGCTTATGAGCTCTTACAAAGTATTCGATTCCATCTTTAACAAGTAGATACTTGTTTTCAGCTCTATAGAAAATGGCTTTTCTATCATACAAGTAAGGACTCCCTAAAACAATTCCACATATATCCAAAGGAATTATGTCTAACTCAACCTCATCTACAAATGCTGATCTAAAAGAAAACTTGAGTTTACACTATCTAGTCACTTGTAGTTGTGCTTTATCATTCAACCATCCTAATGGGTATGTTTTCTTGTGAGGTGTAGTTGCTAATCCCAATTTCTTTACAATTACTTCAGAAATCAAATTTACTTGTGAACCACTATCAAACAAAGTATCAATCTTTGATGTTTGGAAACATCTAGAATATGGAAAAGCTCATGTCTTTTTCTCTCATGCTCTTCATCATTTATAGATTGAGCAGAATTACTAGTAGATGCTTTAGAACTCTTAGCTTTTATACCCGTCGCTGCAATGGTTGTTTCATCTCCCGAGTTTGATCCCAAATCTTTCTGAATAGCTGCAACAATCTTCTTCTTCTTGCCTTCGGACTTCTTAGGTCTCAGCTTTGGATGCAGAATCCAATAGTGCTCATCATCATGCCCATCCTTTTTACGGTGAGTGCATGAAGCTTTGCTTTTTTGTGCAGTGTTAGCCTTCCTTGCTTTCCACTTTTGCTTTCCTTTCTCCTTGCTCTTGCTTGCAGTGGGTTGGGATGGTTCCCCAACTTCTGGATTTCCATTCTTTCCTCTAGCCTCTAGATGAGTAGCTTGTACAGATACCTCATCTATACTAGTGGGATAAAACATGAGGATGGTATGCCTCATGTAGCTGTGTAGACCACCAATGTACTTCAAAAGAGTCTTTGGTAAGTTTAATGAGATCCCTAGAATCAATGCTCTCTTTTTAAATTCTTGAGTGTACCCTTGCACACTTTGCCCTTTCAACTGCCGAAGAGTTTGCCAACTCATCATGGCTTGTTGCATGTAGGCCAATGTATAGAATTGCTTCTTGATGGCAGAAACAAATTCACTCCAGACAGAGATAGTCTTACCATGTCTTTTCATGTTAGCTTGGGTTCTGCCTTCCCACCAAACCAAGGCAGTGCCTCCTAGGCGTAGGCTTGCTAGCTGAATTTTACTCTTGTCTGAGTCGATGTTCTGCACTTTGCAATACACATCAATTTGTCTAATCCAATTGTCCAACTTTTCAGCATTTAGCTCTCCATCATATATGGGCAAGTCAAACTTAACATCTAGCTTGATCAAAGATGCTTTCTTATTATGCACAAGGCTATTAGGAGGTGTGAGAAAGTTTTCCTCTTTCCCTTTTCCTTTTGAGTGGTCATGGGAATGAGATTCATCTTCTTCTTTTTCTTGTTTAGAACCTAATGAATCTTCATCCTTATGTTTTCTAAAGTCCCTATACATTTCTTCTACCATAGACTTTATAGCTAGGAAACTCTCTATGAATTGAGCGTTTGGCCCCACAGAACCTTCCTCTGACATTGTCTTCCAAGGATAGACTCTCCCAATCTCAGGATTAGTTTCGACCAACTCTCCTCCTCCTAATTGGAGCTTTAATCTAGTGAGCATTCAACAGCTAAACCAACACAAACTCGTCTAACCTTATAGCCTAAAGCTCTGATACCACTTGATCTGATAATCACCCTATGAGTGATCTTAGTTAAGAATTATTAAACGGTGGTATTACAGACTCATGTGCTGTTGTGTGTCTAGGTTATTTAAGCAATGGATCAATCAGATTGCAAATACATAGACACTTGAAATGGAAGACAACAGAGAAACACAGTAAGCAAATATAAGAACACAAGAAATTAATAAGGAGTTCACCCTACATCTCCGATCCAACTTTCAGTGGTGGCCTTCTTTTATTGTGTCCTAAAGCAGAGAATCACAAAGAAGGAGCTCAATACGAGTCTCCATCACAGGATAGCTTGGCAGGGTGGTTCTTGGATTTCCCAAGCCACTAGAGTACACAGACTCTTGGCCTTACCAGCTTTTTGACCTCACGGGTCTACAATGGAAGGAGCCCAATGTGGTGCTCGGTCTTGACAGATCCCCTTCAGGGATGGCTCGAATTTCTCAAGCCCTATGGTGCTCGACGCTGCCTTTGGTCAGCTCGGCCCTCTGTCTTCTTACCGCTTTTTGCTCTCTCTGTTTGCTTTCTCTATTCTTCCGTGTGTGTGTTCCTTCTGCTGGTCTGTGCATGGCTTTAAAGCCCCTCGAGCTCATGGCTATTCGATTCCTCTTCCAACTCCGTCGGATCGCCTGCTACAACTTCGCTTGGAGTTCCCTGTCTCGGCGTCATCATCAGACTCACAAGGAGTGGCCACTCGTCCTCCTGCGAACTGCGCCAACTTGCTTCGTTGGTTCGGTTCTTCAGTTACGTCGTGGAATGAGTCATCCGCCACCTTGGCGGTCAAAGCGGACCTCAAATTCTTTTAAATCGCGGCTTAATCCCTCATCACATCCGGTCTTACTGTTGGGCACGATAACAACCATTAGATCTGGATCCCCCAGATTCAACGTCATCTGCTCATTTCGCGTGGTTGACTTGCTTGACCGTTAGCGCACGATGAGTGGCGGTTTTCTCTCTCCTTTGCTTGCCATGCATCGGGCACTGAGTGGAATCGCTCTGTTTTCACCAAATTTGCTTACCGCCCAATAATGCCCCTGATGAATACCGTCGGTTTTTAGAGCGTGGGTCCCGCCTTAGGCTTTAGCCTTTTTCCCCATAGTTTTCCCTGGCTCCCATGCGACCAAGTGCTCGGGGCCCCTCCTTTTCGAGGGTTTTTGCCCAACGATGCGCTATTACGCTAATCGTGCATCAAAAACTCCCTCCGTTTCCCGATCCGGGCTTCCAAGGGGCTAATTTCGCCTCCTGCACAGTCTCCATGGGCCTCGGTTAGCGCGCTTTGACCGAGGTCCTCGTCGTTCCATGCTGGCGGCCAACTGCCACTAGTTTAGAGGTGTTTTTGATCGCTGCTCTCAATTCTTTGAAGTTTGTCCCCACCTGGTATAGCCATGGTTCTTTTGATTATTCTTTATGGATCCAATTTGGATCATTCCATAATATTCCCCTAAGGATATTCCGTTCTTATAGGTATACTTGTTGCATATTGGTTCACTACGCTTTTAGGTGCTGATAGGGGTGCTCTTTGTTGTGATGGTAATTTCATCACATTTTTGCTATGCAGGTTCCTGGTGGTCCTCTGAAATTTTTTGTAGAGCTTGTTTTGTTTAGAGAAGAGATCTCTGCTTTGATTTACTAGACTCATCCAGTTATGACATTGGCTTCTTCTTCATCGTAAGCTGCCATAAAAAATTTACCTTACTGAAGATCCAATAGACTGGATGCCTCTTCCATTGGTGCAAAGAATAAAAGCTGTGGAATCCTCATCTGTGTAAAGAGTAGAAGCTGTGTAATCCTAGAGGTGTATATCTACATTTTGGAAAAGATCGAATCCATGAGTCGATGAGAGTATTACCTCTGGTGATGTGTTGCCACCGCTTGGAGATTCTTTTCATATTTCATAGTAGATGTTTCAGAGGAGAGATGAATCAAGGATGCTATCATGGAGAGGCTTTGGCAGAAAAGGAATTGTCTCCCTTGTAAACTTGCTGGTGACTTCTTCTACACTTGTCCATTGGAAATTAGTTTGTTGAATCAAACTGATAGTTGGCAGAGGCCATATCCATTTGCCTAGGTCAATGGCTTAGAGGAATCTACAGAAAACAAAGACAATCTGAGATGTCAATAGATCCAGAGAAGTACTCCAAATCGTTTGTTCTTCCTAGAAGAGAAAAGTGTTGAAGAAAGTGTAACTAGGTTCGGTCTTCATAATTGTAATTTTGATCTGTGTACTTGTAAAAGAAAAAGAATTATTATTTTTGTCATTTGTAAAAATGAGTTTCTTGCTCATTGCATGGGTCAATCACATGTTTAAGTGCTTCTAAGAAAGTCAAAGAGTCAATGTAATTGTTGAAGATCCTTATGGGCATGTTACACCATGTAAATCTATGTATTAGAGTCAAAGAATGACCTCCAAGCAAAGTCATTAGCCTCCTCCATATGTCGGCCTCAACAAAAGAAGCAATTCAAAATTTTAAGGACAAGTCGGCCTCAATTGATCAAATCGGACCAATAGGAGGGACAGACTCCTATATATAGGCCCTAGGGCCATTTGACCTCACCCAAGAAGCAAGCAAGTGATCTCTGAAATCAACGTAGAAGAGAAGCAAGAAAAGGGTGCGAAAAGACAAGAGAAGGTGTCTCTATTGCAACGAAGAAGGAAGGGTAGAAGGCCGTGTTTGAAAGGTCTATTTAAGGCCTAATTACAGTCACATGTGCAAGGTAAAAGAGGCTCATTCTGCTTCCATAACAGATCTACTAGTACAGTCATACAAAGAGGCTTGGTTGGGCTAGAAAAGAATGCTAATTAGGCTTCTTACTCAATCGAAGGAAGAAGACAACTCAAGCGAAGGAAAGAGAACAAACAAAGCAACAATTCTTGAAGGTATCCCCTCACACGTGCGAAGAATAAGGGCCATACTATTGCTGACCGAGATCTGCAACTACATTAGAGAAAAGAGCTCAGTTGGGTTAAGAATAAGGTCCTCTTCCTAATTAAGATAGTCTACATCTCAAGCGAAGGAAGAAAAGAAGAATGTCCTTTCTAGGGCATGCAAATTAGGGTTGTTTCAGTAAATCTATCAGTTGCCGAAAGAAGGACAAAGAAGGAGGATGAAGTGCTGCAAGAGGAAGTGACCTCTGATCAAAAGGAAAGGCTTGACTTGTGCTTGGAGGATCTTCTTGTTAAGAGTCTAGGGTTTGGCATTCGTTAATTGAAGCTTCAATAAGAGAAATTTGCATAAGGGTTTTCCTCTCTAGGAGAGAAAGGTTTTTCCTTCGCTGAGAGCCAACACCTTGTGTTCATGTCTCTTTTGTTTTGGTAACTGTTTGATAAAGTAAGAAGAACACACACTAATAATAATAAGAGAAGATTATGCTAATAAGAAAAGTAAAAATTACTTCACAATTTGTCATCATCGGAAGAAGAATCTCACTATAACCCAGATGTCCTAAATTCTTCAACATGGTATCAAAGCTAAGGTGGCACATCAGGGAAGGGCATCTCAAGAACACATAGAAGATTGAAGCATCAGGATAAAGAAGCAAGGGCACACAAAAGTTGAAGCATTAGATCTACAAGCAAGGGTTCCAGATCCATTAAATACAAGGAGGATTACCATCTCCTCTCCTAGATCCATCAAGAAGGACTACCAGCCTGAGAACAAAGAAAGAAGAAAGCCTTCCATCTTAAGGCTTCTATAAGAAGGTTCATCCAAGACTCATCATCTTCAAAGGCAGGTACTTAGATCCAGACTCATCATTGAAGATCTCCATGTCTACACAATGAGAAGTCTTCATCATGAATCAAATCTCTCATAAGGCACCTTGAAGGAAGCATCTTAAAGAACTTCAAGATCCAAGAAGTCAAATCATCAAATCTTCAATGATGCAACAAGATCTCTTCATCACTAACACTCTCAAGTAAGTATTTTTATGTCCTTCTTTTAAAATATCAAAATGTCTTTTTGCAAGGAAAATAACAAATTGGTTGGGACTGCTAATTTCCTTGCATGGAAAAAGAGGACTGATCTAGTTCTAAAAGAAAATGAACTTCTGGACTACGTCATGTTGAAGAAAGTGTAACTAGGTTTGGTCTTCATAATGACATGATTTTTGTAAATGATGAAATAAAAGAAATGAAATTATTTTTGTATGCCTTTCTACATGGGTTGAGCAAGAGGTTTATTTGTTAGTGGCTCCCATTGAAAGACTTAGGATTTATTATTGAGTCAAAGAGTCAATGTCATATGAAGAAGCTCTTCTTGAACCTATGTTCAATGTAGACAAGTCTATAGAAATGTCTAACAACCCTCCAAAGACAAGCACAATCCCCCTTGAAGAAGTCGGCCTCCAAACAATGTAAAAAGAAGTCATGTCGACTTACAGTTAAAAGACACATCTCTTCGTTGGTTCAAGTCAGCGAATTTATGGAGGACCAACTACTATAAATATCCATCTAGGGTCTGCGCAAAAGTATAGGGTACATAACTCAGTTCTCTGCAATTTTCGAATAGGTACAGGTTCTGAGATCCGCATTACAGGAGGATAGATCTCAGATATCTTTGAAACTTCAATGGGCAATTACAGTCTCAAGACTTTGTAAATCTCAGAGAATTCTATCATGCATCTCTGTTCTTCGGATGGGCATCACAGGATGACGTTTCTTGGCCTCCTTACAGTCCTAACGATTACAGTCTCAGCCTCCTCGATGCTCACAGTGTTGGCCTACCCATACAGTGACCTCTGAAGCAACCTTACAGTCTTGGCATACTTGTGAAGAGGAGGATTTTGAAGTAACACTCTCTGTCTCGGCATGCATTTTGGATGCAATCATGATCTTGGTATAGTGGTAATCATGATTTCAGTCATGATCTTGATGAAGACATAGTTGCAAGGTTATGATCTTGATGAAGATCTTGGTGCAACTCTCATACATATAAATATCTAAGTATAGAAATCTCATTGTCATGGTGAAGGTCTCAGTAAAGAAGCAACACTGATCTTAGTGAAAGTGCAACAATGATTTCGATGAAGGTGCAACAGTAATGACCTCAATGATGCAATAGTGATGACCTTGGTTTAGCAGCAGTGATGATGATGATCTTAGTAGTGATAAAGAAGAGGATTGGTGTCTTGGTCTTGGAGTGGCCTAATAGGTCAAGGGTCATGGTCTTGGTATTCGTCAATTGGAATCTCTATAAGAAGAATTTTGTGTGGGTTTTCCTCCCAAAGAGTGAGAGGTTTTGGCCTTGGTAGAAAGCCAACATCTTGTGTTCTTGTCTCTTTTGTTTTCGTAACTATTTGATAAATTAAGAAGACCCACTCTAATAATAACAAGAAGAGATTGTGCTAATAAGAAAGAGTTAAAAATACGTCACAAATAGTTATCATGAAGAGAAGAATCTTATTAACTTGATTTGCCCTTGATTATTCAACATGATTTCAGAGTTAAGGTGCTGAAGTCAAAGGAAGGGAAACAAAGAGACATTCAAGGATCAAGTTTCAAGAAAGGCATCAAAGCAAGTTGAAGGTCATCAAAGAAAAGGATCAAGAGATTCGTAGGATTCTTATGAAATCAGTCAAAGGTCCTCTCATCCCTGTGTAGCAGAGGAGACATCAAAGAGATATATGAAATGCTAGAAGATATATTCTTTGAAAATGCAGTGAAGAAGGTCATATCACTTAGACTTGATCTACACAAATTTGAAGGTATCAAAGAATGAAGGGATATCTTTATAAGATCTCAATTGGAGATCTGGGAGAGATGATAAGAAGATAATCATCATTGTTCTTAAATACACTAAATGAAAAGCAAGGTAACAAATGCCCATAAACAAGAAAGTTAACTCATTCGACAACTACTGGTCTCTATGCTAGATAGAAAAGTTGAGGGCAAAAGTTTTGAAGCTTAAAGGACTCAAACATTTGTAGAAAGGAAAGGGAAGTTTGGTCCTCAAACAAGACAAAACAATGCTATGGAAAATTATGAAAGAAAGCTCATATCACTGGAAAGATGGAGGAAGTTGAAGAAAAGGGCCAAGGAAAGAGGGAGTAACATATCTCTACTATGATTGAGATGGTATCCCTCACAAAAGGGCCCTATCATATGCTCCTAAATCTTTTGTTATAGATATGACCATGATAATAAGACGCATTGTGGCATCATGGAAGCATTAGAAACAAGAGCTCGTGACATCATCATGGGATCATGAAGGACAAAATCCAAGGCAATCAAACATGAATGATATAGCTCTTGGGAACCTCATTCGACATTGAAGGAAAGGAAGAAGTCATCTAGGACAAGGCTCATCATACATCAAGTCAAAAATGAAACATCTGCTAGACAGGGATATGCAAGATCCTCAAGATTCTCTAATGGAATCCTCATCAGAGGGTTCACTAATCTAGAATGGAAGCAAGTGTTTCATCACAAACTCCAGCTTGTGGAATTCATGGATGATGCTATGGTGACATAAGAGAAGAAGCAGATCAAGGGATTGAAGACACTTCAATCAAGGAAGCCGCTGAAAGAAGCCTACATGACCTAAAGGTAAAATGAGGTATGTATGCTTGTATTTAATATTATAAAGTCATGTCGTATGGTTGTAGGAAACATGGATCACTGCTTCTTTCTTGAGAAGCATGATCAAGAGAAAAAGGATCTCCTCCTCTGGAAGGATGCAGGAAGGCATAAGTCGCACTAGATGAAATCAACATAATATGTCCTCATATGAAGTATGAGGTGGTTGACTACAATTAAGAAACTCTGGTTGAAAGCTCTTGGGAATGGAATGAGTGAGGAAGGAAGAGATAGTGAGATATGCAACCCTGATGAAGGCAATCAACATCCAAAAGACCAAGAAGATTTGACTAGGAAATCTCCCAAAAAGATATGGAGACTTTGATGAAAGTCTGAAAATGATGGAGACCCTTGACAATGGATATCTTTGGGAGATGTGTCAACATGTATGCAGGATGATGATACCTACAGGAAGATGTCATGATGAAGGGCCATCTCATAAGGTACTATTTGATTTAATGTTATGTTTTGATTTCTTGAATAATGTCTGGATGAGTTCATGCAGGGCTGCTAGAACAGGAGTTGTAAGTACAAGTACAACTAGCACTCATGTGGTGGATGGAAATTCCTCAAAGAAACATGATGAGGAAGAAGTAGCCATATGACGAAGGTTCCAGATATGTATCAAGAAGGCTACTTTCCATGAAGAAAGGAATGACATAACAAACCAAGAAAGAAAGTGATCGATGACTAATGCCCTACAAGGAAGAAGCTTGACTGGGTTTCATGACATCAAGGAAGGAAATTGATCAAGCAGCTGATGGACCCACGAAGAAGAAGCTGCTGATGAAAAGGAGAGTCCCTAGTTAAGAGGGAGCTCTGATAAGTCCCTAATTGAGAGGGAGCTTGGGAAAGTTCTTGGTCAGAAGGAACTTGGGTACATTCCTTTACAGTAATGGGCATATCTTTCCTAGTTGAGAGGGCGAGATAGACATAACATTCTTGTCTTCACTTGGGAAGAAAGAATGGAGGATTGTGTAATCATATGGCGTTCGATGCTCTTTGAGGATGTGTAGGGCATCCAAGATAAGAGTAGTTAAGAGGACCGATATTCTTTGAGGGCTGGGAATCCAAGATAAGAATAGTCCTAGAAGGTCATACTCAGTGAACACCCGGGTGGGTATGAACCTTGAGAGACAATGATGAAGGTGTCTATAGTCATTGGTGTCACCAACATTGTGCTCTGATCTGATGAGAGATAGAGCTGTCAGTTAAGGCCTTGCTATGGAAACAATGTTGGTTACTAATGATGCTATGCTGACGGGTTACCAATTTGATTCTTCTTATGAGAAATTCTTCAGATTGAGAATGACCAAGTACCATTATGAATACCTCCCTAGTTATGAGGGAATGTTGAAGAAAGTGTAACTAGGTTTGGTCTTCATAATGACATGATCTTTGTAAATGATGAAATAAAAGAAATGAAATTATTTTTGTATGCCTTGCTACATGGGTTTCATGAGCAAGAGGTTTATTTCTTAGTGGCTCCCATTGAGACCATTAGGATTTATTATTGAGTCAAAGAGTCAATGTCATATGAAGAAGCTCTTCTTGAATCTATGTTCAATGTATACAAGTCTATAGAAATGTCTAACAACCCTCCAAAGACAAGAACAATCCCTCTTGAAGAAGTTGTCCTCCAAACAATGTAAAAAGAAGTCATGTCGGCTTATAGTTAAAAGACACATCTCTTGGTTGGTTCATGTCGGCTAATTTATGGAGGACCAACTACTATAAATACCTAGCTAGGCTATGCGCAAAAGTACAAGGGACAAAACTCGGATTCTCTGCAATTTTCGGATGGGTACAGGTTCTGAGATCCGCATTACAGGAGGATAGATCTTGGATGTCTTCGAAACTTCGATGGGTAATTACAGTGAGCAATCACAGTCTCAAGACTTGGTAAATCTCAGAGAATTTTGTCATGCATCTCTGTTCTTCGGATGGGCACCACAAAATGAAGTTTCTCTGCCTCATTACAGTCCTAACAATTACAATCTCGGCCTCATTACAGTCCTAACAATTACAATCTCGGCCTCCTCAATGATCACAGTCTCGACCTACCAATACAGTGATCTCTGAAGCAGCCTTACAGTCTTGCCATACTTGTGAAGAGGAGGATCTTGAAGTAACACTCTCTTTCTCGGTATGCATTCTGGACGCAGGCATGATCTTGGTATAGTGGTAATCATGATCTCAGTCATGATCTTGATGAAGACATAGTTGCAATGTTAGGATCTTGATGAAGATCTCGGTCCAACTCTCATACATATAAATATCTATGTATAGAGATCTCGTTGTCATGGTGAAGGTCTCGGTAAGGAAGCAACACTGATCTTAGTGAAAGTGCAACAATGATCTCGATGAAGGCGCAACAATGTTGCAATAGTAATGACCTCAATGATGCAATAGTGATGACCTCGGTTTAGCAGCAGTGATGATGATGATCTCAGTAGTGACAAAGAAGAGGATTGGTGTCTTGGTCTTGGAGTGGCCTAATAGGTCAAGGGTCATGGTCTTGGTATTCGTCAATTGGAATCTCTATAAGAAGAATTTTGTGTGGGTTTTCCTCTCAAAGAGTGAGAGGTTTTGGCCCTGGTAGAAAGCCAACATCTTGTGTTCTTGTCTCTTTTGTTTTTGTAACTATTTGATGAACTAAGAAGACACACTCTAATAATAACAAGAAGAGATTCTGCTAATAAGAAAAAGTTAAAAATACCTTACAAATAGTTATCATGAAGAGAAGATTCTTATTAACTTGATTTGCCCTAGATTCTTCAACACATCAAAGGGAGCTGCCATCAAGGGCATACTCGAGTCTTAAACCGTTGAACACCATTGGTCAAATTGAGATGTGATAACAACTCAATTTCTATATTCAGGAACCTCAAACTTCGAACTTATCCCTTCTTTGTATACTGTTCTCTGCTTTGATCACCTTTGCTTCGATACCATGTAGAATTTTTCTACAGATCCAGCTCTGATACCATGTAGAAATTTCCATTGTAGATCAATAGATTATGCAATAGACTAAAGCAAAATACAAGATCTACTTCTACAACAAACTTTGCAGAAGCTTAATTGAATTGAGCAAGACCAATGAGAACACATATAACTGAGAATAAGAAATCAATCACACATAACACAAAAGAAATAACCCGGGGAAAGCCTCAGCCTAAAATCCCAATCTCTGTATTATCATTCAAGTGGAAATATGTTCAAGTTACAAAAAGAATAAGCTCTCAAGCTATCCTGCTCTCTCTGCAATCAAACAATACTGTTCATAGACAGTCAAAGGCTTCTCCAAACCTTCTCCTCTACCCTCTAAGCCTCCTATTTCCTTGCATAGTTTTTTCTGGGGTCTAGTGCTTCCACTTGTGTGAATTCCCACCTCACACTGCTCACTTGGCTCAGAAATAATTGCACAAACCTGAAGGAGATAATTCCTTCTGCATGGATGAGTTTCCTATATAGGAAAAATCCTCCAACTGATAGTACACTCCTCCTATTTCCTTGCATAATTTTTCCTGGGGTCTAGTGCTTCCACTTGTGTGAATTCCCACCTCACACTGCTCACTTGGCTCAGAAATAATTGCACAAACCTGAAGGAGATAATTCCTTCTGCATGGATGAGTTTCCTTTATAGGAAAAATCCTCCAACTAATAGTACACTATCCCATCCTCTGATCTCAACTGGGTCTCTGACTGAACTGACATGCATGAGTTATTTATGAGAGAATATTCAGTTATCTGAAGTGAAACAATTACATGCATGCAAGCATTAACTAAATGAACTCAATTAATTCCACAAACAGTTGGAACTAATCTAACTGGACTTAACTCAGTTAACTGAGCTAACTAATTACAACACAAATTACAACTCATTCTTATCTCTTTAACTGAGGGATAAATTCCTAAATTAATGGAAAAACTGTTGCATGTCCCCACATAGACTTCATGTTTGATTTTCTACAACTAATTAACTCAAGATGAATTAATTAATTATTTTACAAATCGCTGCTAAGATCAAATTCGAATTTTACTTCTCAATTTTAGTTCAGGGACTAACTAAAATTGGAATTTAACCCGAAATGCTATTTTTAGCACTTCCATTTTTCATTCCTTGTTGCTATGTCCAACACTAGTACCCGAACTGCTATTTATAGCAGTGCTATTTTTAGCATTTCTTGTTGCTATTTTCAACACTCCCTCTCAACAAGAAAGGTATTCAACTTGAACCCGATCCTGAACCTTTGGAATGTTCTGCATGCAACACTTCTTCCAAGTGTTTTTACTCCAACAACTCTAGAAACAAAAAAAACTCCCAACTGAACTTCCTGTTGGGCTAGAAACATCCTCTGATGCTGAAGCTCCATCTGCTGCTGACAAGTGCTCCCTCTCTGACCTCTGAGATGTTGCACACTCCATGCATCTCGCACCGTTGCACACCTCTCTGTGCCATCCTGCACTGGGGCAACACTCCTGTGCTTCTTGCATTGTTGCAGCCTGCTAGCTCTGCACTGTCTTGGGATTCCTGCACTGTAGCTCTCTTTGTCGCTCCATCCGCATCTGTCTCTACCCACTCAGCCAGTCCTGTTACTCCTCGTCGGGGCTCCCGTAGCAAGGTCTAATCAAAGAGGTTGGGTACCTCGATGATCTTGCCCCTATTCTAGCCTTCTTGGGACTGTCACTCCACATCGCCCCACCTTTGACCTGGAGGTATGGATGCATGTGATCCCTCTGCCCACTTGGTTAGAAATTTCCCCCTACTGGAGGTCTCTGCATGAGTAGATGTTTCTACTCGATCTCCTCTTGGCTTCTCTAGTTGCGGCTGCTCCACAACCTCCTGAAGCTGCTTCACCAATTGTGGCTCCTCCACAATTGTATGAGACTTCCTTTGGCGCTGCATGCTGAGAGGTAATGTACTCTCCCTCTTAACCACCAAGTCTTCGTCAGTTGCCTTGCTCCTCAAGGCTTTGCATGCATCTTAAACCTCAAGAGCATACAGGTTCTTGACTCGTGAACCGATCTGCTTCACCTGTCTCGTGGTGATGTGTCGAAGAAAAACCTTTCCCTTACTGAAGGCTACATCATAGCCTTTGTCTTCCAGCATTGCGATCGACACTAAATTTTTCCTCAGTCCTGGTACATACTTGACATCGGTCAAGGTAATGCGAGCTCCATGCTCTTTGTGAAAAACAACCGTGCCTACACCTGAGACACCATATTTTTCATAATTACCCATCGCTATGAGTATCTAGAGATCTTTCTCCTCCAAGGTACTGAACAAACTCTTGTCGCCGGTCATGTGGAAAGAAGCTCCACTGTCAAGAAACCAACCACATCCCACCATGGATGAAATCATGCACGCGAAGAGGGTGAAATCCAACTCGAACTGTGAGGCCAATGCCTCACCTTTAGATCCTTCCTTGGATCCCATCTTGGATTTCTTCAGTGGACAATTTGTAGCAAAATGGCCCACCTCATGACAATGATAGCATCGCACTTTCGATTTGTCAAACTTCTTCCCACCATGGGAAGAACTGGATTTGGGTTGAGAATCCTTCTCCTTCCCTTTCTTTACCTTACTTGCTAAGGCGCAGAGGATGAAGAACAATCTCTAGTGCTTCTTCTTATCTCCTCCTGCATCAAATCCGACCAAAGTCGTTCCCAATCTGGCAGTTTTTCTCTTCTATTAACCGAGTCTTGGTAGCTATGCCAGCTCTTATGAAGACCGAGGAGAGCAAGACTCACCATGTCATCATCAGCAGTCGTGATCCCTACACTTCCAAGCTCATCCCTGCAGGTGGTGAGCTTGTTTAGATATGTAGAGATCGTGTTGCCCTTTTCACACTTGATTTTCCCAAGCTTGTCTTTGAGCGCCAATTTTCTCTGATCACTGCTGTTATGATATAGATCTTTCAATGTTTTCCTCATTGAAAACGGTGTCTCCTTCCCATGGAGACTCGAGACTATGTGGTCTCGAACTCCCTCCAAAAGGATTCTCCTTTTTCTAGCCACACATTTCTTCCATTCTGCCAATTCTGTAGCATTAGCTGCTATGGGCTTGGGGACTTCTTGATCAATGAAGTCCTTTAGACCGTTATCCTCTAATACTACTTCCTGTGGCCAAGAATATGGACACTATACAAGGGATTGTCCTAAGTTCAAGAAGGACAACAATAAGAGGAAACGAGAAGAAGCCCACATTACCCAAGAATTGAAAGAAGAAAAGAAGAAGCAGAAGGAGGACCCTCTAGATCTCTACTATGACTGAGATCAACTTCTTCACATAAGTCTTCTTTAAAGTTTTGGGTATCATATGAACATGTAGTAGTAGGATAGAATGCATGGTTTATGAGAATGGCATCTTCAGGAATATAGGAGCATTATGTAGAGATAGCTCAGATAAAGATATTCATGTAGGAATGATGTAGCCATTGGGTGACCTCATCAATGCATAAAAGAATGATCATGATCAAGAAGAATCATCGTAGAAAGCCGCTGTCATCAACAGAAAGGAGCATTTGTAGGATGAGGACTACAAGAATCCTCCAGTTGAATCTTCAATAAAGGGTTCATGACTTTCAGGAAAAGCAGATGTCTTGATAAGAATTCCACCTATGAGGATTCAAGAAAGGATGATAGGTAGGTAGGAAAGATGTAGCAGAGCAAAGGAGATTGAGATAATCTCAATCAAGGAAGTTGTCAAAAGAAATTGAGATAATCTAGGAAGCTATCGAAGGAAGCTGAGATGATCAAGGAAGGAACTAAGATGAGGTATGTATGCATCTATGTTTTTAGTCATGTTATCATTTGTGTCAATGAGCATGGAGAATTGCTTTGGTAGCATGGTCAAGGACAAGGTTTCATTGAAGAAAATGCATGAAAGTAGGGTTCACTCACTGATAAAGGTCAGCATGAGAAATGTCCTCAATGGAGTACGAGGTGGCTAACAAAGTGTAATGTTCCTAAACAGGAAATTAAGTGATAATCCAAATAAACAAACAGTGCAACAGTGGAAAATTAAAAACATTTATCAAACACCCATGAAACACTGTAATACTAGAACTGCTGAGCCATTTATTGTGAAATATGAGAGCAAGAGTACAATATACAAATGAGTGGTGCACTTGGGCTTGTCTCAAGGACAAGCTGGACCAAACCCAGGTGGTAGAATTGGTGGAAAGATGGCTGTTCAGCTGCTGTTCCACTGTGCTCTGTGCTGTCCCAGTAAATTGTTGATCTGCTGACTTCGGCCTACTGGAATGTGCCCAAAATCTGCCTAGAAAATTCTTGCCTTTCAGCCTTAGACTCCTTGGACAAAACCCAGAAAAATCCAGAAGGGAATATTTCTGATTTTGACTTTGGATTTTCGGTCTCTTGGGAGCTGCTCTTCGGCTACTGCTGCCAAATTCGATTTGCAGGAAACAACTTGCAAATCCAACTGAAAACACCCCTCAAACGCTGCTTTCACCTGTACTAGTTGATCCCTTACTTCCCGGATGGTCCTTGGCCTTGATGGCTGCTCAATCAAACCCCACAAAGTTGCTGCTAGAGGCCACTGCGCAGTCTCTTTGCCCAGAAATGCATATTGCTGCGTGTATTGGCTGGCTGGTTGCAAAACACTGATAAAATACCCTCATCCCTCTACCTTCCTTGCTCTCGAAACTCCCAACAAGTTAGGGGCCTCTTGGCTGGCTAAATCAACCTCTGCGTATTTCTGGCTGCCTAGAAAACATGCAATTCTTTCCTCTGCGTGGCTAGCTGAGCTGTGAATCACTGCTGGAAACTCCTGCAACCTCTATGGAATAGCCTCCCTAGGGCGGGCACGGAAGTCCCCCAAAGTAGAGGTTGAATCTTTCCTGCAGAAGACTCGTGGCTAAACATCCGGTAGACTTGCTAAGCAGCAGAGCATACAAGAGTGAGTTTGTTTGTCAAATATTCAAAACGCTGGAAAATGAGAGCTCCATCCTCTTTTATCACCTTGGGCCCCCTTAGTCTCTTATGGGCCCCTCCTTCCACTAGCTCGAATTCCCTCCAATGTCCTCCATGGCCAAATTCGATTTATGCATGTGGTGGCACCCACATTCCACTAACTGCCAAAAATAATTCGCACTACCTATAGTTCTTAAGTTTCTATGTGTGGTGTCCTCCTCCTAAACCAAAATTGTTGCTAAAATTGTGTTGTTGCATCCCGTGACTAATTCATTTGAGAAGGGACATGACAATCCTCCCCTCCCAAATGTTGCTTGTCCTCAAGCAACCTCAAAGGAGTGCTCTAGTATGTGCTCACCCTCCTAGGTGGCATCCTCATTTGGTAAGTGCTTCCAGTGTACTTGTGTTGCTGAGAGCCAACATCTTGTGTTCTTGTCTCTTTTGTTTTGGTAACTGTTTGATGAAGTAAGAAGAACACACAGTAATAATAATAAGAGAAGATTGTGCTAATAAGAAAAGTAAAAAGTACTTCACAAATTGTCATCATCGGAAGAAGAATCTCACTATAACCCAGATGCCCTAGATTCTTCAAGACAAAGAATGTTGAATTACCTGTTTGCAAAGTTCTAGTCTAGAGGAATTAACAGGGTAACTTCAGTGTACAATGCTTTAATGACTTGTTATATTTGCAATGGTTTTACAAAGAAGACATTGTCATTATTCAAAGACATGAAGAGGGATACAAACTATATCCCCACTATTGTAACTTACAATATACTCGTCTACAATTGGGGCATTCGATGAAAATGGGTGATCAAGCAATTAAGGATGCAAGGCTCACTCCCACTGTCCATACTTATATCACACTCATTACTGGTTATGTGATTGCGTGGATGTGGGATGGAATGGAGAGCACTTTCATAAGATGTAAAGCCCAATTAGCTATGCACATTCAGGACATGAAGAAAATGGAGGACGCTTTTAACCATTTGGGTGATCAAATATGTCAAAAGGAGGTGCCCATAATTCGAGCCATGATCAGTGCATATTCTAAGAGTGTATATATATATATATATATATATCAAGAGAGAGAGAGTCTAATTTAGTTTATACCTGGAAAAGATTATAGGCCTTGGTTAGATGTAATTTTAAGAAGAGTCTATGCACATGCAAATCTTACACTGAATCCTTACAGTCATTACAGTACTCAAATGTTGGTACAACGACAATAAAGCCTGGATAGATGGTTGAATCACTATGTTAAAATAACACAATGAATACAAAACAACAAGATTTGAATGGTACTTAAAGCAAAAGCCTAGACCTTAGAGAAAGATTTGAAGACTCCTTGATTTCCTACCCAAAAGGATAGGATCAGGATAGGATCCTCTCATGCATTGATGGTTACTGATGCTTATCTCTGAGGATGAAGCTCTTCTAAAGCTATCGTTGGGGTTTTAAAGATAAATGAATGATTACATATTCTAGACTTGATAAATATCTGATGAAATAAAGGTATGTCTCTAACATTTGTTTTTATGAGCAGTTTACCTCTAACATGGATGTCTTATCTCGTCAGTCTCAGAGGTAGTTGTCTGTTGAACTCTCCTAGCAAATATAGCAAAGGACATTCCTATTTATGGAAGTGCATTGCTAGAATCATGGCATTCTTGATTGCATTAATAAATTATCTTCAAATTTAATGTATCTCATGATGAGCAGATTGCCAGATGGATACTTTGTACCTTATCAAGGGAAAGACTAATCATATAAATATTGTAGAACCAACTCTGGAAAGACAAGCTTAGGCTTGTGGTTTCCTTGAGTAAGGAGGAGTAAGAACAATTACGTATTTTCTTTAACAAGATTTGGTATCCTGGACCTGAATATACAAAAGACAGAGGATTGCTAAGTGCTGCTAGAACGACTAGTTGTAAGTCAGTATGTTTGTAGAAGCTCTTTAGTGAGATGTGTGCCTTCATATATACATATATGTTGCTGGGTAGAGCAACGAGGCTCCTATTGACAAACTGGTCATCAATATTATCACTGAGAACTAGTCTTGGTTTTCAGAGAACAGCCTGGCACAATTCCCTTTATGAAGGGATCTTTGGTTGGATTCAACATTGAGCTCTAGGAGCTCTTGGGGGCCTAGGGTACTTTGTGGAGCTATATTTGACCATAGGATGTGCTTTCCTTTCCCTATGAGTTCACTATGAACAAGATGTGGTTCATCCTTTCCTTGTACGTGTTTACCCTAGTGAGAGATGCATATAGGCCTCTGTTGGTTGTGGCATGTGGACATGTCGGTGGGAAGTGGTTCATCCTTTCCCCACATGTAGGATGTTCATTCCCTACGATCAATGGTTGACATGTTGGTGGGATGTGCTTCATCCTTCCCCCATTTGTAGGATCCACCCTACGATTGTTGGTTGGCATGGATGTATGACGTGGTTCATCCTTTCCCTACAATTAGTGGTTTGCATGCATGTAGGATGTGGTTTATCCTTTCCCTACGATGGTTGTGTTTTGGGCAAAGGACACATGTATAAGGTGAGTGGTTCACCTTCCCCTATGGTGGTTGAGATGTGTGTAGGGTGAGTGGTTCACCTTCCCCTACGTTTGATGAGATATGCATAAGATGAGTGGTTCACCTTCTCCTATGCCATATGGGCAGGATGAGTGGTTCACCTTCTCCTGCGAATGCCTCAGTATACATCCTAATGTAGTCCAGGACACATGGGAAGTACCTCTCATCTGGCCAATGAGTTGGGAAAAGTTGTTAGGTATTGTTGTCGCACAAAGTGTCTAGGCACCGCGACAACGCTTAGAGTAAGGGCTGTTACTCTAATGTTTACTCACTCTGTTTAGAGTCTCTCCTAGACAAGTCACAGGGGGTAGTCCCTAGGGTGAATGAATGAGAATAATCTGTGAAAAACAGGCTCTAGGAGATTTAAAGATGGACAACTTGATGAATTTAAATGAGTCCTGATTAACTGAGATGGATAGATCTAATAAAATAAGACACAACCACAAGATAAAAAATGATTTTAGACCAGTGCATTTATACTCAATTAACCATAGACTAAATAAAAACAAGTTATCCAGAGCAATTTATAAATGTGGCAAAACGACGATCATGAATAATTAAATGTCAACGCCCAAAATCTTATCACGCAAGATATTCTAGCAATTAAATCTTGTGAAGAATTATGAAATTTAAATGCTAAGCAATGATTCCAGATTTAAAGTGATTTTCATTAATAACCCAGATTTAGAATAATTTATCATTCTCCAATAGTCAATGATTTTAAAACATCAATCGCCCCTGACAATAGAGAAATCACTACCACGAACGGACAACAAAGAACTTTAAATTTTAATGTTAATTATCCCTTAGGTAAATGTTAAGCTTATGAAACAAAGCTTAATGTGGCAAATTAATTTTTTAATGTGACTAAAAAATCAAATCAAAAGACCTTAATCAAATTTAAAATTTTTTATGGGCCGTAGACCACATAAAAAAATTAAAATTTTCAAATATGAAAGTTTTGCTTTTGATTTATTTCATTAGAAATCAAAGTCACAATTTTTTTTTGAACTTTTTGGATTTTTTAAATGTTTTTTAAATTTTATTTTTTTTAGATTTTTTAATGTTTTGTAAATTTTTAAATCTTTTAGATTTTTAATTTTTTAAAACAAAATCCAAAAATAATAATGAAAAAAATAAAATAAAAATACATGGAGAACAATCAAAACAAAAAATCAAATTTAAAATAAAAACGAATATAGAAGTTAACCAAAGTAAAAAAAACGAATATCAAATTAAAACAAAATAAAAAAGAAACTAACTAAACCCTAACACAATCCCAGTCATAAAGCAATTAAAAAAAGAAAAGTCGAATGAGCCTTGTGAGTGTTGTGTATGCAGGTTTGGCGATGAAGGATGGCAGCGAGGAGTTTTGAGGAAGAGGAGTTGCAGATTTGAAGGACGAAACAGGTTGAGGAAGCCGCAGGAGGGTTTTTGGATGCAGGTTAATGGAGCGAGAGCAGGAAAAGTTTCGAAGGGGCTTGCAGCGGGCAGAGAGGAACTCGACCACAGGTTGAGGGAGACAGCAAGGGAAGGCCGCAGGTTGCAGCAGAGGGAAAAAATCTGCGGACGAAGGGAAAGAGCCTGCGGGTAGCAATGGACGCAAAGGGAGGTCGAGGAGAATGGCAGCTACAGAGGTCTTGCAACTGTAGGCTTGAGTAGTGAGGGAATGGAAGGAAGTCTCGACGCAAAGGAAGGGACAACGAGAGGGCAGCGATGAAAGGATGCGAGGTAGGAGATAGAAAGGGAAACGTGAGAGGATGGTAGGGTTGTGGGAGAAAGACAGAATAGCGTGCAGGTCGAGGGAGAATACTGGCAGCAAAGAAATTCGATTTTTTCTAGAAACCCCAAAACGCAAACAACAAAAAAAATTTCGAAATTTTCCGGAGGGGAAAAACGCAGTAGAAAATGGAGGCTCAAAACGGTAGCAGACAGGAGAAAATGGTAGCAAAAATCCTAAGAAAATTTCCCAGAAAATATTATTTTAAAATGATATGCTTCTGCTTTAGATTTATCCATGAAATCCTTGTGAAAATTTCCAGATCCAAGAATTTTAAACCCTTGGATTGCAAAAAATTTGAATTATATCCCTAGAAAGCTATGTTGATAAACCCGGAGATGCAAATCTTACCCTCCAGGGCCTAGATTTGGACCCTACACAAATTTCCTCCTCAGATTTGTAGTTGCACAACAATAAGAAAACACCCAAACGATATATACAATGATAAAAGCTAAACCCAGAGAAATCCACGTTAGAAAAACAATTACAAAATTTACAAACTGCAGGCTCTAATGAGCCAGATCTATCATTATGCCGCACAATTTTTTTTTTTAAATTTTAAAGGAGGTGTTAACTAGAAATCCTTCGTGTATCACCAATAAAATCTTAAGATAAGCTCGGAGCTAATTTAGCTAGGCTCTTTTGGGAACACAGATCGGGAGTTAGCTGGTCCAATTGAAAACTTCCACTAACGCCCGAGGATCTAAAATCAAAATTTCCCTGGAAAATTCGATCTAGCCATTAAAAATAGAGCGAGAAAATAATAATAAAACTCAGACAAATAGAGATATTTGCTATTACGCTCAAAATTTAGATTATTATTCAAACCCCAGCGATTGAGCAAGATATTTGTACTCGAATCACTCTTTAGAAGCTATTATCAATGGCTTTAGAAAAAATTATGCACGAAAACAACACATCTTACAATATTCCCATGAAGAGTAACACCAACAAGAATTAACCCCAAAGTCTTTCTTTATTATTCAGAAAAAGATTACACAAGAGTTCTTGCTATGCACACAACTCAAAGGTCAGATCCATCAACTGTCAAATGACTTCCTATTTAAAGATAAATCCTCCAACGACTAGTTCAAGTGATCCTCGCCAAAGCAATCTCGACCGTTGATGAAGATTAAAATTTCTTTTAATCTTATCTGTAGAACTATTTAATTCTTGAGGAAATTCGAATTTTTTAATTAAATGCATTTTAATTAACTCAAAAAATATTTTTTTTCGAGTTAATTTCCTCAAAATTTTGACTTTGACTTAACTCCCTGGGATCAAAGGTTTAAAATTTAGCAAAATAATTAATTTACCTTAGTCCCGAGACCTTTTAAAGTTTAATTTTTAAGGAACGACGAATTTTGCCTCTGGAGAATTTAGTTTTACCTAGGACCTAGAATTAATTAAATTTCTGGCTTAGGATTGTAATTAATTTTTGGCTAGAAAATTTAACTAATTAACCTATGAGAGTATAAATTATTTTTCCAACCTTCAAGACACTTTACATCACGATTTTCATAATTTTTACATCATAAGGGGGAAAACCCATTTGTAAAAGACCCTCACGGACCACCCATTTCCGCGACACAAATATAATCTAGCAGACCTAGCAATTTATAATAAAATAACCTAACCAAATAGTTAGGATTATTCCGAAATTACTTTTACATAGACTCAATCTAGAACACTAGGACTCGCCTAAGATTCTAGTGACAAAATGCATTCCAGCTTTGGGGTAAGACTGGAGGAAAACTTTGCCGACCATCCGATAATGGATCGATGAGACAAAAAACCTCCAAAATGGAGATTGTTATTAGAAAAATAGGTTTACCTAGGTCGTTACATACATGATATGGAACTGCTGAGATTATTTACATTATACACATGCAAAAAGGGTTTACATAACATTTTGGAAGTCAAGCTGATGTTGATAGCTGGATGACACAGACACATTGATCAAGTGCTATCCCTTTTGCGAAAAAAGGGGGTGTACTACTATGGGTTGTTGACACGTAGTGGTCAACATCTGACTCTACTTGGGGACACATCGTTGCACCGGAGAAATGTGAGAATCCAAAATTTGCATCCACGCAACACACAATATAACATAAGTAGTGTCCATCCGAAATCATCATATAACATTACGCACAGGAAAGATATAAGCTCTTCATTTATTAACTATCCTAATAACATGAAAAACACAAACCTAACTACAAGATGAAATACTGAAATAACATGGTATAAGGTTAGAAATACAATACAAAGATGCCCCATGGTATCAGATGCATTCAATATAGTGCATACTGAGCATTTGCTTTTTTTTCAGGCAAATCTGTTCGCTGTTTCTCGGATATGCCATGTCCAATCCTGCACACGGTAGGACGTTTTCCTATCCGAAAATCAAGTTGCTCGCGACCATCAGATGGATCAAATCGCTTTCTCATTCTCTTTCTCTTACGCTTTTTCTTTGTGGCAGGTTGTGATGTTGATGATGATGTGGTTGGCGCACAACTTCCTTCTTGATCCGAAAAACGTTCATATGGAAAATTTGGAATGTTCAAGACTTCTGTGACCTGTGCTTCTTTATGAACCTGATCTATTATGACTGGTGGATCAAGCATGTAATCATCAACTTGATTCTTATCAATTTCCATTTTATCTTGGTCACCTTCAATTAACCACTTTTCAATGGAACAAATGACCTCCTCATAATAAGATGGAGCTTGCTGCAGATGATAGGGAGGCTTATGATCTGTTGACGTTTCCTTGTTTATTTCATCCTCTGACCGATGCTGAAATTTCTGTACCTATATCTTTTCCATTGTTATGGCATCCATCTGGTTAGAGTGTTCAACCTTCATAGCATTGACTTCCTTGGCATGGTTTTCCTCCATGGTCAATAACCTATTCTGAAGACATATCTGACTAGCCTCCATGTTCTTTATAATTTTATCATTTTTTGCTTTCATGCCCATGAAGCAGTTTTGCATATAGTTTATCTCTTTCTTATGATTTGCTTGCATGGTAGCTAACTGATTATTATAATCGAATCTCATGATGGCCATTTCTTCATCCATAGTTGACAATATGTTCTGAATCGAGCTTATTTCTTCTTGATAACTTGCTTCCATGGCAGTCACTTGATTTGAATGATTGAATTCCATGATCGTCATCTTTTCCTCTAGGGCTAATAACTTGCTTTGCATAGAATTAATTTCCCTGGCATGATCAGCTGTTAATCTTGCTTGATTAAGTTCCATATCTTTAATAAGTTGAGCTTGATTAACTTCTGCATTCTTGATTACTTGAGCCTGATTTAACTATATGTCTTTAACCATTTGAATTAACTCCTTGAAATTATTTTCAACTTCTATAGTTTCCTTTACTTTAGCTTTCGCTTTGACCTTTTCTTTATCTCCATATCTACCTTCAAAGGCATCAATGATTGATTGTAGAGAATCAAAAGTGTTATCAGAGAACTTGACAAACCAATCTAAAGCATCTCCAGATAAGGTGAGAACAAAAATCTTCATCTTCATATCTTCATATTTAGAATATGGGTGACACTTGCTTATATAGAGGCTGACATTCTGAAGGCGAGTTTCGGCAATAAAGGCATTGTTACCTTGAAAAGGAGGAAATTTATTGATGGCTTCACCCAAAACATAAGAATAACTTTGCGGAGCTCCCTGAATATTGGTAAAAACACAAGGAGCAAACAAGTCAAAATCCATGATGACTTGTTTAACGGGAAAAAGATGGGCCAAATGGATATCCGGGGGAGAGAACCCTACTCAAGAAAATCAAAACACCCACAAGAAGTTATCTTCTAACAAAAATTCATGTAAGAAATGATAGGATTGGAGTCGCCACTTGAGCATGAATCTCTTGCAAAGTTTCCAAAGGCAAGACCGAAAAGTTAGTGGATGGAGGCAGATGGATATTCAGGGAGGGCTCCTTGTCTGGGATTAAATGAATGAATAAGTGGAGTCGCCACACAAATAGGGAACCAACAGAAATTTCCAGGTGCAGAAAGTGAAGATGAAAGGATTAGATGAGAGAGATGACGAGAGTTAGGATGGTGAGAAATGAAGAGACGAAATGACACCAGAAAAATGAGATGAAATGTTATAAAGCCAAAGTCCAATAAATTGGTCCTTGGTGGAAATGCCAAGGAGTGTTGGCTTTGCCGGCTCGAATGAGAGATGAGAAATGAGAAGAATGTTGAGGAAATGTCGTTGAAACACTGAGAATAATATCGTTGGCAACGACGCCAAAAAATGTTGTGTTGCTTGATAGGCTAATGCATGGCGGAAAATATGAGATGATTAGAAAAATGTCGTGAGGACCAAGGACAAAAAAACTCTATCCTTGACAACGGCACCAAAAAATGTTGTCGCACTAAGTGTCTAGGCACCGCGACAACGCTCAGAGTAAGGGCTGTTACTCTAATGCTTACTCACTCCGTTTAGAATCTCTCCTAAACAAAGTCACGGGGGGTAGTCCCTAAGGTGAATGAATGAGAATAGCTTGTGAAACACAGGCTCTGGGAGATTTAAAGATGGACAACTTGACGAATGTAAATGAGTCTTGGTTAGCTGTGATTGATAGATCCAATAAAATAAGACACAACCACAAGATAAAAAATGATTTTAGACCAGTGCCTTTATACTCAATTAACCATAGACTAAATAAAAACAAGTTATCCAGAGCAATTTATAAATGTGGCAAAGCGACGATCATGAATAATTAAATGTCAACACCCAAAATCTTATCAAGCAAGATATTCTAGCAATTAAATCCTGTGAAGAATTATGAAATTTAAATTCTAAGCAATGATTCCAGATTTAAAATGATTTTCATTAATAACCCAGATCTAGAATAATTTATCATTCTCCAATAGCCAATGATTTTAAAACATCAATCGCACTTGACAATAGAGAAATCACTATTGCGAAAGGACACTAAAGAACTTTAAATTTGAATGTTAATTATCCCTTAGGTAAATGCTAAGCTTATGAAGCAATGCTTAATGTGGCAAATGAATTTTTCAATGCAACTAAAAAATCAAATCAAAAGACCTTAATCAAATTAATTTTTTTTTATGGGTTGTAGGCCACATAAAAAAATTAAAAAATTTCAAATATGAAAGTTCTCCTTTTGATTTATTTCGTTAGCAAACAAAGTCACAATTTTTTTTAAAATTTTATAGATTTTTTAAATGTATTTAAAATTTTTAAAACAAAATCAAAATAATGAAAAAAAATAAAAAAATAAAAATGAAAATAAATGGAGAACAATCAAAACAAAAAAATCAAATTTAGAATAAAAACGAATCTAGAAGTGAACCAAAGTTAAAAAAACAAAAATCAAATTAAAACAAAATAAAAAAAGAAACTAACTAAACTCTAATGCATTCCTAGCCATAAAGCAATTGAAAAAAGAAAAGTTGAATAAGCCTTGTGACTGTTGTGTATGCAGGTTAGGTGGCAGAGGATGGCAACGAGGAGTTTTGAGGAAGAGGAGCTGTGGGATTGAAGGACGCAACAGGTCGAGGAAGCTGTAGGAGGGTTTTTGAATGCACGTTAATGAAGTGAGAGCAGGAAAAGTTCGAAGGGGCTTGCAGTGGGCAGAGAGGAACTCAACGACAGGTTGAGGGAGACAACAGCCGATGGCCGCGGGTTGCAACAGAGGGAAGAACGCTGCAGACAGAGGGAAAGAGCTTGTGGGCAACAATGGTCGCAGAGGGAGGTTGAGGAGAATGGTAGCTACGGAGGTTTTGCAACTGCAGGCTTGAGCAGTGAGGGAATGGAAGGAAGTCTTGACGCAGAGGAAAGGACAATGAGAGGGCAACGATGAAGGGACGTGAGGTAGGAGAGAAAGGGAAACATGAGTGGATGGCAGGGTTGCGGGAGAAAGACAAAATAGCGTGTAGGTCGAGGGAGAATACTAGCAGCGAAGAAATTCGAATTTTTCCGGAAACCCAAAACGCAGACAACAAAAAATTTTTGAAATTTTCTGGAGGGGAAAAACACAACAGTAAATGGAGGCTCAAAACGATAGCAGACAGGAGAAAAATGGTAGCCAAAAACCTAAGAAAATTTCCTAGAAAAATCTTATTTTAAAATGATATGCTTCTGCTTCAGATTTATCCGTGAAACCCTTATGAAAATTTCTAAATCCAAGAATTTTTAAGCCCTTGGATTGCAAAAAATTTGAGTTATATCCCTGGAAAACTATGTTGATAAACCCCAGAGATCCAGATCTTACCCTTTAGGGCCTAGATCTAGACTCTACATGAATTTCTTCCTCAGATCTGTAGCTGCACGACAATTAAAAAACACCCAAATGATATATACAATGATAAAAACTAAAACTCAGAAAACCCATGTTAGAAAAATAATTACAAAATTTGCAAATTGCAGGCTCTAATCAGCCAAATCTATCATTATGCCGCACATTTTTTTTTTTTAAATTTTAAAGGAGGTGCTAACTCAAAACCCTTCGTGTATCACCAATAAAATCTTATGATAAGCCTGAAGCTAATTTAGCTAAGCTCTTCTGGGAACACAAATCGGGAGTTGGTTGGTCCTACTGAAAACTTACCCTAACGCCCGAGGATCTAAAATCAAGATTTCCCTGCAAAACTCGATCCAACCATTAAAAATAGAGCGAGAAAATAATAATTAAACTGCTAGGCTAGCAACCACCTTAGTCCATCAAAGTACCGACACCAATCTTCACCCAACCTTCATCTCCTTTTGTCACTTCAAGATAGCTCGTCTAGGGCAACTTTGGGTAGCCAACACACTTCCCTCCACCAGATCAATGGCACCCAATTCTACACTACAAGATCTACACCGATGAAGGCTTCCGATCTCCGAATCAAGCCTCCAAATTGGCTCCCATAGGATGCCCAACAATATGATCCAAACTGACCCAAAAAACACGGATCCAATACACATCAAAACCGCTGTTACAAGGCCGCACTACTGCTGTTATCACTGTGACTGGTTAGGGCATCTTTGACTACTGTAATAGCCGCTAAACAATCACCAAAACAACCTTCCTTGATTGTGGCTCACCCTTGGAGAAGTGCTTATCCACTTGGCTGCTATTCTGGGCATAGCTAGCCCCCAAACAACGCAACGCTGCCCTCAAATGGTGAAGGGCCTGCGGCCCACCTACAACAAGCTTTGTTGCCTCTCCAAGGCTTCAACACCCAAGAAAACACCTCCACATAGGCTGAAACAACCTTCCCTTGCCTCGACCCTATAGTGAGCTACCTCGGCCTCCCTTACAACAACCTCGACCCTCCAAAAGACACCCAAGAAAGCCCTAGAACAGTCTCTTGCCTTCGCTGTTCCTTCCTCCTTGCTGCGGCCAAGGTCTTTCTCCTTTATCGAGCTCCCTTTCTTGTTGTGTGCAGCACAATGGTTGATTAATATGTCCTCCACTCTACCTCTATATATACACATAAAGAGGGCTCCACGAATTCATTTGAAGAGACATGTCTCTTGGACGAATTCCTCAAGCTTACATGACTTGTCTTGTCCAAATATTAATGACAACTTCAAAAATTCATAACTTCATTTCTAGAGCTCCGATTTGAGTGATCTTTGGAGCATTGGAATTGGCACGCCAAGCTCTATCATCATCATCACTGCTTGCAACACTTGCCCAACCCATGGCGCTCAAAATCACAACAATCCTTGTACGGTGAACTATGCCCTTCTCAAAAGTGTCACTGTCGTTGGAAGCATCCTGCTTCTTCTTCTTATCCTGTAACGTCTTCCACTCTCTCCATGTTTCCTTCTTGACAGTTGTAGAAGCACCCTTGCTTCCCACTGGCCACGCACTCTTCTTGGACTGTAGAGTCTCCCTCTGAACCTGTAAGCTCCCTCTTGAACTCGACTTCCTCTGAGTCTTTGGAACCTGGACCTTTTTCTTGGGAACCTGTACTTGCTCATATGAAGCTTGCCCCTGCAACTGCACCTGCTCTTGCTTCTTTGGAACCTGCTCCACCTGCTTCTCCTAATCCATAGGCTTGCTCGTCAGCTTATATAGACCATGCTCTCTAACTCTTGAGTACAATCCCATCATACTTAGAGCCTCTAGGCCTCAGTCTTGTCTTCCTATCTTGGAACAAGACCTTAAAGCCCTTCCTCTCGATCATCGAGACGTAAATCACGCTATATTTGAGTCTTGGTACAAACAGTACATCTTGGACCCACATCACACGTTTTGTCTCCATCTTGAATGGCACAACTTCGATCCTCTCAGATCTCCTTCTGACTCTTGTCGCCTAACACTATGTGCAACTTTGAGTCCCATTCAGCTAGAGTCTCAAAAACCTCCTGTGACCTTGTCATATGTTTCATCGCACCACTGTCCACATACCATCCATCCTCATCGACAGTACTGTGCGAGAAATGAGAGATCATAGCAAAGTCCTCGTCCTCCAATATTCTGGTAAGATCATCTATCTCAGCAGAAGTGGCAACACTGGCGGCCTGCTTTCCTTTCTTCTTCTTGTCATCTCCCTTCTTCTTCATCAGACATCTTGACGAAAAATGACCCATCTTGCCACAGTTGAAACATTTGACCTTACTCAAGTCCTTCTTCTGCTTACCCTTAGTCGTGCTGCAAGTGCCACGTCATCATCGAATGTCTTCTTCTTTGGTTGAAGATCCTCGTCTCGCAATTTTCTTCCTGAATGAAGTCGTCCTATAGCCTATTCCATTCTGGCAATTTCTCTCTGGCAACAATTCTTTTGGTGAAGGGCTTCTATTCCTTGGTGAACCCTTTCAAGGCAATCCTCACCATAGCTCAATCTGAAATAGTCACACTGATGACATCAAGCTCGTTTTTGACTTGAGACAATCTCGTCAGATATGAAGTCACGCCTTCACCCTTTATCATCTTGGTGGACTTCAACTTATCCTCCAATACCAATACCCGGTTCTCGTTCTTATTCTGGAACAAATTTTGAAGAGCCATCCACATCTCAAGTGCGATGTTCTTCCTAGACAAATGAGGTATTAGGGCATCCTCACACCATCTAGGATGATCGATCTCGCCCTCGTATCCAAATCCTCGTACACTTCCAGCTCCTTTGGGTTAGTTGGCTTCTTGATGGATTTCTCGGCGAACTCCTAGATCCTGTTGCCCTGCAAGACCAACTTGATCCTTTCCTTCCATGGACTATAGTTAGACAATCCTTCCAACCTGTCCTCATACGGATACCAACCTGCTACTTCGACATTGTCACCTACAATATGACCAACTCCCTCTTAAGTTGTACTTCACTGTGCACAACCTTGATTCACTGACTTTCAAAGTAGCTCAGACATGCTCTGATACCATGTTGAATTTCCACGACCTTGGGACTAGGCTAGAGTCTTAAAATCACTGACGCTACCAAACCATGAACCTCAACAAGAACTACTTTACACAACGGAAAATATAAAGCAGTAAATCACATGTACACAAGTATACACATTTTTTAACAAATATTGTACAATAATGTACTACCCAATCTTCGTTATATTAAACCAAATCTGAATAATACAACAGTCTATGGTATACAAGATACAATGGCAAACTTCGTTGCAACTTCGATGTAGTATCTTTTCCTGTCGGTCCTTCACTCCTGTACTGCTCATTAGCTGCCCCTTAGCCCTTCAAAGGACAACATATCGAAACTCCAGGAGGCTGCCACCTCACACTGTTGCAAGTCACTTTTGTAGCATGTACATAGGATGATCCAATCTGCTTTCTAGGTAGGTCTAATTCCCGAATTCCAAACGGCCAAGCTAGTAGTCACCTTAGTCCATCAAGTTATTGCACTTTGGCACCAATCTTCACCCAACCTTCAACTCCTCTTCATCACTTCAAGATAGCTTGTCTAAGGCTACTTTGGGTAGCCAACACACTGCCCTCCACCAGATCAATGGCACCCAATTCTACATTGCAAGATTTGCACCGATGAAGGCTTCCGATCACCAAATCAAGCCTCCAAATTGGCTCCCACAGGCTGCCCAACAATCTGATCCAAACTGACCCAAAAACACAGATCCAACACACATAAAAAATACTATTACAAGTTTGCACTACTGCTGTTATGATTGTGACTAGTTAAGGCATCTTTGACTGCTATAATAGACCCCAAAACAGTCACTAAAACAACCTTCCTTGATTACGGCCCACCCTTGGAGAAGTGCTCATCCACTTGGTTGCTATTTTCGGCATAGCCAGTCCCCAAACAACCCCACACTGCCCTCAAATGGTGAGGTAGGGCTTGCGACCCACCTACAGCAAGCTCAGCTGCCTCTCCAAGGCTTCAACACCCAAGAAAGCACCTCCACAGAGGCTGAAACAACCTTCCCTTGCCTCGGCCTTCTAGAGAGCTACGTTGACCTCCCTTATAGTAACCTTGGCTCTCCAAAAGACACCTGAAACAACCCTAAAGTAGTCTCTTGCCCTCGCTGTTCCTTCCTTCTTGCTGCGGCCAAGATCTCTCTCCTTTATTGAGCTCCCTTTCTTGTTTTGTGTTGCACAATGGATGATTAATAAGTTCTCTACTCGACCTCTATATATACACATAAAGAGGGCTCCACGAATTCATTTGAAGAGACATGTCTCTTGGACGAATTCTTCAAGCCTACTTGACTTGTCTTGTCCAAATATTAATGACAACTTCAAAAATTCATAAGTCCATTTCTAGAGCTCCGATTTGAGTGATCTTTGGAGCGTTGGAATCAGCACGCCAAGCTCTATCATCTCAAATTTTCTCATGCTCAAATTCATCATGGTTTTGACCCAAATCTCGATGGGTGCAAAATCCCAACCTTGGGTTCCAAGCCCACAAGTGACTCTTGTGGCGCTTTGTCCTCCAATCCCCAAACCTTAGGGCTTGGAGTGCCTCCCATGCTACACAAATCAACATTAGGTACTGCTACTTGCGCTCTGAGGATGTAGTTGCTAGGCTGGCGAAAAATGACAACATAGCTGACTTTCTTAATGGAACTCAGAGTGTTGTTTATGCATCGAGAGGAAATAATAATTACTCGTTGCTTGTTGTCTGATATTTTTACAGTGGTAGCTCCATTACTTCTGGAGTTGCGTATTGACAAGGTCATGAAAAGGATGAAAAATAGGAGAAGCTAACGGTTTTAGGGCGTCATGAGTTGTGCTATAAGGCTCTTCAGGTGATTTGTGACTATACCAATCGACTTCACTAGGAAATTGACTGCCGCCAGTTCGACCCTTAATTATCACACTCAACCCTGCTCACGGATGGGTCTCCTATTTATAGATCTGCAACCCCTAATATGTTTATTCGTGAGGATACATCTCGATCTGGTCCAGTTGACTCAGCTAGGTCCAATTCACACTGACAACCACAGTGACTTGGCCCTGTATATTATCGATTAATTTACTATTAAAATGGGTTACTCATGCTACAAGGTTTGGTTTCCGCGAGGTACATAACTCAACTACAACCCTTGCTTCTCATTCAACATAAGGTTTTGACCTTTCAATCAAACTTATAATCGAATGTGCCCTAGAATAATATTCTGTGGCTTTGACAATTTTGACAAGAAAACCCTCAGACTGGTAGGATGCACAATGCTTTGATTCCACAGTAATGTCCCAAACTAGATTTCATAATAACCTTCACAATTACCGTTGAGGTTTTTTTAACCAGCACTTTGCAAAAATGACATTGCACTGATTTTCTGCTAATTATTAATGTAAGCACATATCACATACAATTTAACTTGAAACTGTCGTTTGATAGTAAGCACAAGCAACAAACTCAACATTATTATATTAAATATGAATCTGAATGTACATGAGAGCCTACTAAGACACTAGCAAAATGGCACAAATGGTTGAAGATATAAATTGTTGACAATGACTTCTCTAATGAATTCGTTGATGCCCAATGAGAAACTTGGACGACTCCTTTGTTAAGACTAGCTAGGGTGGAGACTTTCACCACCAAAGACTAGTTATTTTAATCAACTAGGATGGGTGATTGCTCCTCTGAAGAAGATCATGCGTAGGGCTATAAACCAATGTTGTTAAAAGCACGAGCAGGATTTAATCGGCGCGGGGAAAAAACGAAAAAATCGGAAAAATCGGGAAAAAGCGGAAAAAAGCGGGAAAAAAGCGTTTGGAACAAAAATATTCATTTTTTTTCATTTTTTTTCAATTTTTTCAATATCTAAACCATCTAGAACATAAAATAAATACATTGACACATAAATATGATAAAAAAACTAATATATAAGATGTTTAATATCATTTCTAGCGCTAAAATCACACATAACATTGAATCATGTTCTGAATAGTAAGTCCTGACTCCTGAGTCCCAACTCAGCCTCAAAATATCAACAAAAAATATGATAATGCATCTCATCATGTCATAATGTCATATACAAT
>APFE031291580.1:46390-63976 GCA_000404065.3 Pinus taeda
TTATGTGTCAATGTATTTATTTTATGTTCTAGATGGTTTAGATATTGAAAAAATTGAAAAAAAATGAAAAAAAATGAACATTTTTGTTCCAAACGCTTTTTTCCCGCTTTTTTCCGCTTTTCCCGATTTTTCCGATTTTTTCGTTTTTTTCCCCGCGCCGATTAAATCCCGCTCGCGCTTTTAACAACATTGCTCTTAATCATGAAACTCAATCATGTTATATGCAATTCCCCTCAATTAATGCATATGTTACTCTCTCTCTTTCTTAATGGATTCATTCCTCTCTCTCTTTAATGCCCTTATGCACTTCTTACACTCGTACACACTTTAATGACTCGTCATAAAAGGATTCCTCTTACACCTCTTTAATGCATAAGTTACACTCTCCTTAATGGCATAGGTTACACTCCTATTTTAGCGTATGTAAGTCCTCCTCAAGGCATAGGAGTTACTCCCTCATGAATTCGACCTTCTTGCTCTTCCTATATATTTGTGTCTCTCATCCTCACTTGATACACTTGTGCTTGTGAAAGGAGAATTCAAACTTGAGAAAGAGAAAGTTGGAGTGTCGAGAGAGAGAGAGAGAGAGAGAGAGAGAGAGAAATAATCTTGAAGAGCAAGAGCTGATCTTGGAGAATGAAAGTGATTTAGTGTTTGCATCAGCTATTGCTATCAAAGATCTTTTTCAGATTTGGCTAAAATTCATTCTCTCATTGTACTTTGTATCTTTGCTGAGCAATTGATTTCTAATAGAAGAAGAATTTGGTTGGGTTTTCTCCTTGTGGGTTCTTCCCTAGTCATTGACCTAACTTCTTTGTGTCTCATTGAGCTCTTGGCTGTCTTCCATTATGCATATGGTTTATGTTCTATCTACAATTACTTAACTTATTTTGCAGCAGAGAGAAGTTCTGGATTTAAGTGATTCTAACAACATAGAACATCAGAATTTCAACATGGTATCAAAGCTTTGGCGATGACAAGCTCCGTTTCCAGCTCTCTTTCTACTGAAATATCTCTTGTTTTCAGCTCCATTTCCAACTCACTCTCTGTGCTGAAATATCTCTTGCTGTCAGCTCTATTTCCAACTCTCTCTCTGTTGGAATATCTCTTGCTGTCAGTTCTATTTCCAACCTTCTTTCTGCTGGAATATCTCTTGTTGTCCTCTCCATTTGCAACTCTCTTTCCACTGAAATGTAGTTCGTTGTGCGATCCATTTGCAACTCTCTTTCTGTTAAAACATAGCTTGTTGTCCGCTCCATTTACAATTCTCTTTCTGCTGAAATATAACTTGCTGTCCGCTCCATTTGCAACTCTTTTTCCGCTGAAATTTCTCTTCCCTTTTGCTGCTGAAATATCTCTTGCTGCCCCTTTCTATTGTTGCTAAATTTTGAGCAGATCAAGATGTCTTCCTCCTACTTTAAGAATGAAGAGAAGCCGGTTGATGCTTCAAACTTCTTTTCTTGGAAGGCCGAATTGTATATTACTTGTAAGGAACATGATATTCTAGAGTATGTTGAAGGAGAGGTAGTAGAACCTGCTGAAAACTCCAATGCTGCTATCAAGGGCAGATACAAGAAAAGAGAAGTCAAGGCTAAAAAGATTATTCTTGACTTTTTTGGAGGCCACGTCATCACTTATGTCTCCAATGTGAAGAAAGTCTAAGAAATGTATGACAAACTGATTGAAATGTATCAAGTGAACAACTTGAGTCAAATTCTTGCTCTGAAGAATCAGCTCAAGGATGTTAAGATAAACAAAGGAGAAACCATTCAAGCATATTTTATGAGGATATAAAAATCAAAGATCAATTGTCAACTTTTGGTGAAGTTGTTTCCGATAAAGAATTGGAATTGATTACGCTTGGAGGTCTTCCTTCTTGGGAAACTTTTATTACTACTATCAGTAAGAATGACAAGTTCCCTACATTTGATGAGCTCATGGGAAAGTGAAGTCAAGAAGAAGCCAAAATGATTTCTAGCAGGAGAATACCCAAGCATGAGGAGGGAGAACCTCGTGCATTTGCTGTACAAGGCAAGAAGAAGAAAGGAAGAAGAGAAATGCACTATTCGAGCAGGTCTGCTCCTAACAACTCCTCTCAATGGACCAAAGACTTATCGAAAGTCCAATGCTACAACTGTTGCAAGCATGGCTACTATGCTCTTGACTGTTCAAAAAACAAAAGAGCATCAAAATCCAACTTCAACAATCGTTCTAACAAATCTGATTACAAAAGAAGAAGAAAATCTCCTTCTGCTCGCAAAGGAAACTATTGTTCCTCAAGGAACCAAAGGTATGATAATAATACAGCTCAGACTCAATCAAAGTACTTTCTTGTTTCTGCTCTTTCTAGTTCATCTCTTGTAGATTCTTGTGATAGATGGTTTGTTGATAGTGGTGCTTCAAGGCACTTTACTAGTTACAAAGAAGTACTGTCTAATCTAGTTGAGAGGGAGACAAATTTGAAGATCATTCTTGGAGATAACTCTACATATCACGTAAAGGGATCTAGTTTTGTTTCCTTCCATCTGAATCAAGGTAAAACTTTGACTCTTCAAGAAGTTTGATATGTACCTGGTTTAAAGAAGAATCTTGTGTCCATATCAACTTGAGAAGATAAAGGAATGAAAATTGCTTTCATAAATGGTAAAGTTCTCACTTGGGCATCGAGATCCAACATGAGAGATGCCCTCACTCTGGGATCTAGATGTGAAGGTCTATACAAAATCAATGGAAGACCTATTCATGCACTAATCCATGACATCAATCATCAAAGTGAACTTTGGCACTGAAGGTTTGCTCACTTCCACTACAAAGCATTACCTCATGTGAGAAAGATGGTTTTCGGAATGCCGGAAATGAAATCTGATCATGATGGCATTTGCCAAGGATGCGCAAGTAAAGGGACCATTCCCTTCAAGCAAACTTAGAACCAGTGAGGTATTGCATCTTGTACATTCTGATTTATGTGGACCAATGCCTATAACTTGTCTTGGTGGTTACTTGTATTATATCATGTTTGTGGATGGTTTTTCTCACAAAACATGGATTTATTTTTTGAAAAATAAAAGTCAAGCTTTTAACATGTTCAAAGATTACAAAGCTCTAGTAGAAAAACAAATTGGAAAACATATCAAATTTTTTAGATCTGACAATGGAGGAGAGTTCACTTCCAGTGATATCATTGACTTTTGCAAAGAAGCTGGAATCAGAAAAGAGACCATTGTACCATATAAGCCAGAACAAAATGGTGTGGCCGAGAGAAAGAATATAACTATCATGGAAGCGGTCAAATCTATATTGTATGATTAGAAATTGTCAAAGTTTCTATGGGGAGAAGCTGCAAACACAATTGTCTATGTCCAAAATAGATCTTCTCACCGTGCCCTAAACAACAAGACACCTGAAGAAGTCTTCACTGGCGAGAAGCCCAAAGTTGGGCACCTGAGGATTTTGGTCGTCCTGTCTACTTCCATGTGCCAAAATAGAAAAGGAACAAGTTGGAAGCTTCACGTAAGAAAGGTACGTTTGTTGGTTATTGTGAGAATTCTAAAGCTTACAAAATATATGTACCTGGTCAAAGAAATATAAAATTTAGCAGGTATGTAACATTTGATGAAGATGCGACTCTTGAAAAAGCAAGAGACACTCCTCTTCCTCTTGCCAATGTTGATAGTCAAGATGATATATTTGAAATTCAAGAAGATCCTGAAGCTAAAACTGATCTTGCTGATGAACCCATGGAGCCCATGGATCTTTTGGATCCTCCTCCATGTGATCCTCCTTCTAAAAGGAGACCTTTATGGCTTCGTGGCACTCTTCAAGATGCTGATAAACATGCTACCCCGAGAGGAACTTTCAGAGAAAGCAAGAAGCCTTGCCGGTTCCAAGGATATGTTGTAGACATGAGCAACATTATTCAAGCTAAACCATGCACTTTTGAAGAAGCTGTAAAGGCCCAAGTGTGGAAAGATGCATTGGCTGAAGAATATGAATCCATCATTCATAATGATGTATGGAAGTGGTTCCAAGGCGCCAAGGTAAATATGTTGTATTTTCTAAATGGTTGTATAAAATTAAACATGGTGCTAATGGCATTATTGAAAAACATAAAGCTAGATTTGTGGCTAGAGGTTTCTCTCAGAAAGAGGGAATAGACTATGACGAAATTTTTTCACCTGTTGCCTGTTACACCACCATCTGATCTATTATAGCTCTAGTTGCTAGCTAATGATTTTCTCTTCTCCAAATGGTTGTGAACACTGTTTTCTGCATGGCTTCCTTAATGAAGAAGTATTTGTGGAGCAACCACAATGCTTTGAAGTACATGATCCAAAAACTCGTGTCTTGGCTAAAGAAAACCCTCTATGGTTTGAAGCAAGCTCTAAGAGCTTGGTATGATCGCATAGATAACTTCTTGATGAAGCTTGGTTTTACCAGAAGCAATGCAGATCCAAATCTTTACTTTAAGATAGTTGAAGGTATGCCTTTGATGTTGGTATTGTATGTTGACGATTTATTTCTGACCGATAGTGAATGTTATGAATAAAATATATAGAAAATAATGTAAATGATATAATCATAAATAATGATAATTAATTAGTACTAAGAGGCATGTCTAATGGGATATGACTTTCTGTGAAGAGGCACCTGCTTAGGTATATAAGCGGGCCTCATTTGTAACATTGAACATCATTCTTACTCATACATTTTAATATATATTCTTGTAGCTCAATGGAGATATTTATATTCCAAGTCTTTTGCAGTATTTAACCTTAAGAACGAACTTTGTTTGCTTCATTTGGTATCAAAGCAATTCGATTCTTTGGCCGCTTCACAACTGCACAGAGTTCGTTCTCTGATCTAGATCTTTGGCCATCGAGATTCATCAACTTCATTGTCATTGAAGCGTTTTGTAACAAGCTTTTGGACGGTTTCCGATTCGCCAGTTGGCCTTTGGCTATAAAAAAAAGAAAAAAAAAGAGAATATATATATATATATATATATATATATATATATATAGACTCAAACAAAAAGTATATTATACTTAAAAAGGCAATAATAAGAAAAGAAATATTTAAAAATAAAAAGAAAAAGTCAATTGGATTTTTTTATTAAAAAGGGATTTAAAAAAAATATATAGAACTATATAAAAAATATTAGAAAAAAAAATTACAAAAAGAAAAAAAAGAAGAAAAAAGGGGGTTTATATAAAAAGAAATTTTTTGAGAAAAAAGAGTCGTATATAATTAAAAATAATAATAAAAAATAAAAAAACCCCAAACGTTACCTGGACGTGGTCGCCTGACTCGTAGTTGACCAGCCACAGAGACCCTACCGCTGGATTCTCTATTGAGTTTTGAGTGGCTGTTGTCGTACAACAAAAATGCCGACAGAGGTCGAGCCACACACCAAACCAATGAAACTTCTCACAATCATTCGCAGTACCCGATCTTCTCCATCACGTTGCCAACCCTGCGACCAACTTGTTGTTCCCCCAAGCATTGCAGTAGTGTACCGTAACACTGTAGCTGCCACCGACTCCTGTTTCCCGCCGCCACAACTGTTAAGAGGGTCATTGCGTCTTGCAACTACCATTGTGTAGCCGCTATCCGACAATTGCCATTCGACTTGTCTTGAGATACAACAGTCACTAGACAAAATTTGCCGCCATTGTTTGTTCTTCCGCCATCACTGACTTGTTCCCGCACTGTATAGAACCTCCACACCCTTGATCGAACTCCACTCCACTCTTACAACTACATGACAAACTACCTCTATCTCATGCCTTTTCCACAACGTCTCTGGATATAGTCAACAATGGTCATTAGTGATCAGTATGATTTGTGAAAAAAATCGTTGCTCCGTTGTCCAAATATGTATAATTGCTCAACCATTTACAATTTAGCCGCAGGAAAAAATTGGGTGTGAATAGTTGTACCTTACAAGCATTGGTTCATAACTATACACATTAGAAAATAATATAACTATTATATACAATTAAATTTTTTTTATTATACATATTCAAGCATATATATATATAAGGATTATTATACAAAGAAGTTAGGAAAGGGAATATAATTGTATATATTCCTAAGTCATTAAAATAGTTTATAAAGCTACCCAACATTATATTCGTGTATATAAAGATACACAAAGTATATATATAATATATATATATATATATATATGATTGATGTTTTTTATTATTAAAGGATATTTTGAAATATTGAAGAGAGATATTTGAGGAAGGCAAAGGTTATTGGAGGAATTTGAAGTAAGTTTATCTTGACAAAGAAAAATGACATCTAATACAAAATTGAAGGGAGGGAGATTTTTAGGAGCCTTAGGTTGCACTGCGCCAGTGCTATTCAAAATTAAAGGGACTCTTGTAGGAAAAGATGTTATTATTTCTATCTCTCCCACTAAAGGGAAAAATTATATGAACTCTAACCTTGCTAACCAATTGGTGATTGCAGAGTCAAATATAATTGGAAAATTAGATTGCCTAGGTAGAAAACAATATGACATAACCGAATTACAATTAAACATTGGCGATTATACTTTTATATTGCAATTATCTGTTCGATCCCTATGGAATGGTGACATTATTTTGAGATCGCCATGGATGGAAACCCTAGGTTCCTTCATTCTGAATACGAAGAAGAAGTTTTTGACATTTTCTTACAAAAAGAAAAAAATAACGTTACAAGATCTTACAGTGAAGCCGAATTCAGTAATGCCAGAAGACATACTAGATATCTCAAAAGTAATTTTTCAAGAAGGTAAAAAAGAACTACAATATATGCAAAGAGAAGTTGATAAGATCACCATTGACAAAAATGAAGAAGTTTTCTCGGCTCAAAGACCATAGCGAAAAGTTACTAACACAAATCAAGAAGCTTAAGAAGGACAAGAAGTCATTAAAAGACAAGTTAGAGAAACTTACTCAAGAAGTATCGAAGTCTCTAGTCGTAACAGTCCATGTTGAAGATAAGGGAACTAATACCAAACTAGTCAATATCACAATTCAAGAAGAGGACAAACTAGATGAAGTAAAGATTTACTAAAAAATTGCAGTTTCATCAACAAAAGATTCTAGTGAAGATCCATAAATTGACCATGCAACTTCCGTAGCTAAAGGAAATCAAATACTTCAAATACATCAAGAAAACGACACAAACAAGATAAAGGAAAGTCAAATCACTAAAACTCCTTATTGACATTTGAATCACGAAAGTAGATAATTAAATCAAGCTACTTATTTAGAACATAAACAACAAAATGTTCCGAAGAATATTGAAGTGCGCACAACTCAATCCAGTGATAACAATTCATCACAAGTTTCCAATAATCAAATGATTTCACAAAAGATTAATTTAGGATGGTCTAATCCCTTCTTAGTGCGACAATTTTGTTTCACTTAGAGGATCATATCAACTTGTATCGACGAAGATGATAGTTTTGAGATAGAAAGACATTCGAAACCGAAAATGAGATCAAGCCTTTTTCATCAACAAGCTTTGAGGACAAAGCTTTTTGAGGAGGAAGGCAATGTTATGAATTAAATATATAGAAAATAATGTAAATGATAATAATCATAAATAATGATAATTAATTAGTACTAAGAGGCATGTCTAATGGGACATGGCCTTCCGTGAAGAGGCACCTGCTTAGGTATATAAGCAAGCCTCATTTGTAAAATTGAACATCATTCTTACTCATACATTTTAATATATATTCTTGTATCTCAATGGAGATCTTTATATTCCAAGTGTTCTGGAGTATTTAACCTGAAGAACGAACTTTGTTCTCTTATTTTTCAGTGTAAGAGGGAGTTAGCTTCTGAATTTGAAATGAAAGATCTTGGTTTGATGCACTACTTTCTGGGCCTAGAGGTATGGCAAATATCTGGTGAGATTTTCCTCAAGAAAAATATGTTGTCAAACTACTAGAAAGGTTTGGCATGACTAAGTGTAAGTCCATGAATACTCTAATGGAAATGAATTTCAAGAAGCTTTGTGGTAAAGTTGCAAGACCTGATTTGGCTAATCCTTATGAGTACCGTGAATTGATTGGGGCACTGACGTTCTTAGTGAACATTAGACTAGATATATGCTTTGTAGTCAATACTCTTGAGTCAATACATGATTAACTCTGCTCGTGCGCACTAGGTTGTTGCAAAACATGTGTTGAGGTGCTTGCATGGGACCATCATTCTTGGATTGAGTTATATTGCCGAAGATGTAAGGCTACATAGATATTTTGACGCTGATTGCGCTGGTAACTCTACTGATTGAAAGAGCACATCAGGGTGCTGCTTCAACTTAGGATCTACCATGATATCTTGGACGAGCAAAAAGAAAAAGTCTGTTGCCCTTAGCACGACTGAAGCATAATACATTGCTGCTAGTATGGCTAGCTGTGAGACAGTATGGCTATGGAAGCTCTTTGGAGCACTGTTTGAGTAAGTATTTGATACTAGAGTAATTCACTGTGACAATAAGAGTGGGATTCGACTTGCTGAAAATCCCGAGTTCCATGGCAAGTCCAAACACATTGAGATCAAGATTACTATATCCGATATATCGTGCAAAGAGGGGCAGTGAGACTTCATCATATAGTAATTGATGACCAGATCATTGACATTCTTACCAAGCCTTTGTCGAAAGAAAAGTTTTTGATTTTCAGAGAGCAACTTGGACTAACAGATGCGACCCTTCCTATAGAGGGTGGTCATGGATGATAAGCCTTGGATGTGTGAGATCCTTGTCATGTGTTGACAAGTGGACCCCCCCATGTTGTGATGAGCCTTGGATGAGCGAGATCCTTGTCATGAGTTGATAGGTGGATACCCCCAAGTTGTGATGAGCCTTGGATGTGCAAGATCCTTGTCATGTGTTGACAAATGGATCCCCCCAAGTGTGTATAGGGTGATGGATGTATCTCCTCTATGATGATTCTTCTTCCTTAGATTTTAAAATCATTGTTCCAAAGGAGATATAGCAAACCCTTGTATCAGAAAGAAACTCCTCCCTAGCTGAGAGGGATTGTTGATAATTGACAACTATGGGATGAATTTCCTTGAATAAAATTTCATTTCTTACATTTCGAAAGTGACTCTCTAAAAATAGAAAGTCATGTTTGTCTTTGTAACCATGACTTTCCAAAAATAGTAAATCACCTTCCATTAATTCGTAATCATATTTATATATGATGGAAAATCACTTAACTTGTCCTTAATCAATCCCAATTGTTTAATTTTTAACTTAATCATCAATATTATAATTATTATTATTACTATTATCCTCTTTATGATATTATTATTAAAAAGAAATTATAATCTTTCAATCATGAGATCCAATCATGTCATATGTAACTCCCCTCAATTAATGCATATGTTACTCCCTCTCTCTCTTAATGGATTCATTCCTCTCTCTCTTTGATGCTCTTACGTACCTCTTACACTCTCTTACACTCTTTAATGACTCGTCATAAAAAGATTCCTCTTACACCTCTTTAATGCATAAGTTACACTTCTTTCCTAAATGCATAAGTTACACTCCTCTCCTCTATGGCATAAGTTACACTCCTTGCTCTTCCTATATATTTGTGCCTCTCATCCTCATTTGATACACTTACTTGTGCTTGTGAAAGGACAATTCGAACTTGAGAAAGAGAAAGTTGGAGTCTAGAGAGAGAGAGAGTCTTGAAGAGCAAGAGCAAATCTTGGAGTCAAAGTGATTCAGTGTTTGCATAAGCTACTGCTACCATAGATCTTCTTTAGATTTGGGTGAAATTCTTCATTCTATCATTGTACTTTGTATCTCTGTTGAACAATTGATTTCTGGTAGAAGAAGAATCTGGTTGGGTTATCCCCTTTTGGGTTTTGCCTTGGTCATTGACCTAACTTCTTTGTGTCTCATTGAGTTCTTGGCTGTCTTCCATTGTGCATATGGTTTATATGGTTTATGTTCTATCTACAATTACTTAACTTATTTTTCAAGCATAAAGAAGTTATTGTAACAACATAGAACATTAGAATTTCAACACATAACACAATTACTTAAATTATTTTTCAAGCATAAAGAAGTTATTGTAACAACATAGAACATTAGAATTTCAACACATAACACACTGTTGAGGTAGCTAACCCTTGTTGATGATCACTGGATGCACAACAGTTTGTGGAATGCCAAACATCCCTGTTAGGACTATGCCTATTTAAATACCCTTTTATTAATGAAATCATGTATGTCACTGGTTGTAGAACAATTTGTCTAATTGTATAATGTGATGCATATGTTCACCTTTCTGTAGCTTTGAGATGACATGATGGTCCATAAAATGCACTAGAAATCTGGAAAGCAAGTCCACAGTCACAACAATCCATTGTGAGGTATCTGGCCATGGGATTATGTCATGTCCTTTCTCAAATGAATTAGTCATGGGATGCAGTGACACAATTTTGGTAGCAATTTTGGTTTAGGAAGAGGACCCCACATGCAGAAACTTAGGAACTATAGGCAGTTCAAATTATTTTTGGCAGTTAGTGGAATGTGGGGGCCACCACATGCATAATTCGAATTTGGCCAAGGAGGACGTTGGAGGGAATTCGAGCTAGTGGAAGGAGGGGCCCACAAGAGGCTAAGGGGGCCCAAGGTGATAAAAGAGGATGGAGCTCTGAATATTTGACAAACAAACTCACTCTTGTACGCTTTACTGCTTAGCGAGCCTACCGGTTGTTTAGAACTTTAGCCACGAGTCTTCCGCAGGGAAGATTCAACCTCTACTTTGGGGGACTATTTGTGCCTGCCTTAGGGAGGCCGTTCCATAGAGATTGCAGGACTTTCCAACAGTGATTCACAACTCAGCCAACCACGCAGGGGAAAGGACTGCGTGTTTTCTGGGCCACCAAAAATACGCGGAGGTTGATTCAGCCAGCCAAGGGGACACTAACTTGCTGGGAGTTTTCGGGAGCAAAGAAGATGGAGGACTGAGGGTATTTTATCTGTGTTTTGCAGCCAGCCAGCCAGTACACGTAGCAGTGCACATTTTTGGGCACAGAGACTGCGCAGTGGCCTCCAACAGAAAATTCGTGGGGCCTGATTGTGCAGCCATTAGGGCCAAGGACCATCTGGGAAGCAAGAGATCAGATAGTATAGGGGAAAGCAACATTTGAGGGGTGTTTCCAGGTGGATTTGCAGGTTGTTTCCTACAAATCGAATTTGGCAGCAGTAGCTAGAGAGCAGTTCCCAAGAGGCCGAAAATCCAAAGTCAAAATTAGAGAAATTCCCTTCTGGGTTTTTTCCAAGGAGTCTAAGGCTGAAGGGAAAGAATTTTCTGGGCAGTTTTTGGGCACTTTCCAGTAGGCCAAAGTCAGCAGATCAGCAGTTTATTGGGACAACGTAGAGCATAGTAGAGCAGCAGTTGAGCAGCTATCTTTCCAACTATTCTACCACCTGGGTTTGGTCCAGCTTGTCCTTGAGTACAAGCCCAGGTGCACTACTCCATTTATATATTGTACTCATTCTCTCATATTTCATAATATATGGCTCAACAGTTCTAGTATTACAGTGTCTTATGGGTGTTTGCTAAATGTTTTTAATTTTCCACTGTTGCACTATTTGTTTAATTGGATTACCACTTAATTTCCTGTTTAGGAACATTATAGATTAAAATGAACATTTCGAAGTAGTGGAACTAGAGACTATAGAGACCAAGATAGAAGGTAGAGATGCAGAATCTATCCCATAGAACAGGGTTGTGAAAAACATCCCACAGACTAGGTGCTATCAGATTAAATCTGATAACCCATAAAGTTTCAGAGCAAGTGAAATCATAACAATGAAAAGGGCACGATATTGTTTATTTTTGGGAAACATATTTTTGAGTATTATTGCATCTGCAAAAGGTTCTATTTGAACTGCATAGTTATGGTACCAAAAAAGTTCTTGTCCTGATTTTTTTTGACTAAATCATTTGATGTCTTGCAAGAAAACCTTGGAATGTCATTTGAACATAAGATGCAGCCTGTTGGGAATTGTTTATTACATTCAATCACAAGGCAAAGCCATCTTAATTTATTTGCAGCGGGCAGAATTGACTCTGGATTGAGTCATCTAGCTCCTCTTCAGCAATGTTTTCTTATACTTTTGGGGGTTTGTTTAGTTTCAGTTTTCTTGCAGATGTCTCCTTTTAAAGAGTCGATCCCAAAGTCTTCAAATTCATCTGTTATCATTCTATTTTGATAATTTTTTCCACAATGTTCTGGTATTGTTTTATTTATTTATTTCTCCTTGAAAAGTATCTTTATATTCCATGTGAGGAATATACATGTTTTGGTCCTCAAGGGACGGTTCAGACTCAACAAAAAGTCTTGAAGCCATTACAACGAAGCTCATCATGGCACTTGTGGAAATTGAACCTGGGTGGAGAGATTAACAGTCATTCCTCCCAACCACCCTAGAGAAACCCAATAACAATGTTTACAATGTTCTTGTGTTGTTTAAAAAAGTAGTCAATGTGATTTCTGAACATTAGTCCTAGGAATTGGGTACAGAATCGAGTTCAGAATTTCTTTGACTGATTAAACCTCTGGCTGAAAAATTAGATAGATTACTTAAGATTAACACTTTTGGATAAGATACCAGGATATCAGCGAGTCTATCCCTTTATGATGATTTTGACTGAGGGAAAAACTTCAAAGAAGAGCACTGCATGTTTATATTCTGTTTTTAATCCTCTTAGAAATGTGATAATCACAGTTATGTTACAAAGAATTAGGAATATACTAACACTGTCGTGCTATAAATTATCTCGGGAATATGATGAGCACTATGCATCGTAACAATTGAGAAGTTTATGCTTTGTTTGTGATTTTTTTGCTTCCAATTCTTGTTGTCTTTTGGTTTGCATTCTCTGCACAGATATAAACTTTCAATGTTGAATCTTAATGATCTATAATGCAGAGTAAACAGCAGGAGGGAGATGTCGCAATGGCCATAGAATGTAGAACAGAACAAGATGAAATACAGAAACTAGAGCAGCGAGCCACTGAGCTGAGAGAGGTATTTTTCTCTATGAGGATTTAATTTAAGCATGTATTGTGTTCTTTGCAAACTTTAGATTTCACATTTGTCTGTTTGACAGTAACTTGTTCTGAGCAACCAGACTAATTTTTACAGCAGTATCTGTTTTTTCCCCAAAATAAATGCTTCCTTGCAACTATCAATATATTCAAATATGTACAACTAAGAACATCAAGTTACTTCACAGGTATACTTTTGTTTTGGCACAAGTTGCTTGTCAACATCACTAATACATCACGACTGCATAAAGAATGTTTGAAGTTATAGGAGACCCATATCTTTAATACATAGCACAGTTATAAAGTATATGAAGTTCACATGTATTATACCGTAGTTTGAAGTCCACTGGGTGAATTTACTAAAATTTGGTTGTATGCTGAAGTCAAGTTTTTGTGGTTTTATAAACAGTTCTGTAATAATTTGTTAGAGGACACGACAAAAATCATGAAAGTGGGGAGAATTATGCTTAATAATATTTCTAGTGGGAAAATTTTGTTTCAGCTTGTACTGTCACATGTAAATGTGTGTGGTCATTGGTGTAATTAACTTGTGTCATCTTTGAATTTTGCTTTTAAAATGACCTTTTAAATTGCTGTTCCTAAATGCTGCTATCAATATGAATTGGCAAGATGGAAAGAGTTAAGTACAAAACATTTGTCAAACTTTTATTTAAAGTCCATAGTAATTGTCAATCATTATTTGTTTTCAGTTCAGATGCTTTTGAATTCATTGATTGACGACTGTTCTTGTATTGTGCAGGAGGCTTTTAAAAAGAATCATTATTTGAAGGTTCTTATAGATCAACTTCGGGATCTCATCAATGATATTTCAATGTGGCAGAGTCCAGTCTTATGACAATCTTTTCTAGGAATGTTACTGAAGAATAACAAAATAATATTATGTCCAAAATTTTGAGTAACGAGTTCATCTGTAAGTTGAGTTAATTCTCCCTCTAGGTAGGAGGGGTTTGGATAGTTTTTTGTTGTGCCCAAGTTTTAGTAGCTTAAAATGGGAGGTAGGAGAGGATGAACCGCAGTTCTGATTGACTTTCAGAAGATGCGGAATTGCAGAAAAAAATATTTTCTTATAGCTTGAGTACCTAGGGAGGCGTTATCTTTAGCCTGATTATGCATAGATATGGATAAATCCATTTCCATGGTATTTCTTCCCTTTCTATTTTAATGTCATCCAATACCACAGTAATACCTAATGCCCCATTTTTACTTGTGGCTATAAGTAATCCAGTGATATGGGAAAGATGGTCTTTGGCTAGGCATGTTATGGATTGAGTTCATTCTCGAATTTTATTTCTTCTTTTCCCATTTCATTTTGTCTACTATCTGATATAATATAGTGGCCTCAGTTTCCTAGTTGGCTGAATGTAGGCCAGTTGTATGTTTGTAGTAGGTATCAAATCTCTTAATTACCAAATAGCGATTATAAAGTTTAATAGCATTTTTAAAGGAAGTGACCCTGATAACAGAATCGTTAATTGGGCTCTGGTTTGTTCAAATTCCTTAAGAAGAAAATGATTAGCATGTTAACATTAATATGTGTTCCAACAGCATGCAACTACAATATGTTAAACACGTGGAGGCTTTCAATCAAAACAGTTTTTGAATCCCTGCATTATTCTTTATAGACATCATTTCTTAGACTCTATAACAATTTGTACTTTGATGTCCTCTCCTACATATTTAACAGGGTGTTTTTTTTTTTTTTTAATTGGTAACCATGGTGAATCAATAACTCGTTAGAGTAATCTAGGTGAAGTCCAAGATCAAACCTAGTGCCTGCAACTATAACACCAAGAGTATATCCAACACTCTGTAAGCCAGATATACCAGTGATTTATGACTTAGCAAGAGCTGTGACTCCATGAGGGTGAGGGAGCCTACTCCTTGAGCCTTATCACAACTGGCCAAAGATGTCACCCGTGGGATTTGACATGGTATCTATTACAATCAAGGTTTGTAAAATCATCTATGTGCATTAGAGGTTTGTGATGATGCTTCTTTGTTCATTTTTTTGGTGTATGTTTTGCATCTGCCCCTCAGATGATTAGGGAAGCGATCAAAGGCCTGGTTTGAAGGTTGGTTTCAACTCCTTTTCAAAAGTTTCAGGCCTGGTGTGAAGGCTGGTTTCAACTCCTTTTCAAAAGTTTCATAGGAAAAACCATCGTGCCATCCCTAGGTGCTTTTGGAGCTGATATTGTGTTCAAAGGTAGACTAAGGAAAGTCTTACTAGATATTTATATGAATTCCATTAATGGCTAATAAATTTAACTCATTTGCATATCATTAATGGTGTATACATGTAACTTATGTCCAAATCTTATGATAATCATCGAAGGAATTTGCGGTCTAAAATGTCACACACAAACAAAATGATTTGTGTTGAATTGGAAACAAAATAATTACTATCATAAATCTCTCTCTTTTTTCCCAATGAAAACTTTTTGGGAAAACCCCCAAGAATATCCTTGCATTTCATAGATCGTACCTAATGTAAGCTTGTAAACATTGATTATGGCCCTTGGTCTTGTAGGTACATTGAGTGAGACATGCAATAGAGGTACCTAGCCCATGAGATTGCCTTTGAGACCTCTTGCATGGAGCTCAATGCTCTCAACCACTCGAGGTAGCCGACTAGGTTATTGCTAGCATGGATCTATCTTAGTATCTAATATGTTAATCCCCTGTGAAATCCGGTTATTTAATTGGGCGTGTTCTCAGCGGTTAGATCTGGGGCCTCCAGATCCAACGTCATTCACTAATTTCGCGCGGTTGACTTGTTCGAGCGTTAGCGTGAGATGAGCAGCAGTTTTCTCTCTCCTTCGCCTGCCATGCGTCGAGCGCTGAATGGAATCGCTAGGTTTCAGCCAAATCCGCTTACCACCCAAGGGTGCCCCCAATATATACCATTGGTTTTTGAAGCGCGGGTCTCGCCTTTAGCCTTTTGCGTTTTTCCCCACGGTTTTCCCGGCTTCCATGCAATCGAGCGCTTCGGGGTCTTCCATTTCGAGGGGTTTTGCTAGCGATGCTCAGAAACTGCCTCCTTTTCCTGATTCGGGCTTCTCAGGGGCCAATTTTGCCTCCTGTGTAGTCTCCATGGGCCTTGGTCAGCACGCATTGATCGAGGTCCTCATCGTACCACGCTGGCTGCCAACTGCCACTGTTCAGAGGTTTTTCTGATCGCTCTGTGCTCTTGAATTCGAAGTTTGTCCTGATCTGATACAGTCATGGTACTTTGATGATTCTTCATGGATCCAATTCGGATCACGGCCTTCCCACTGAAAAAGATTTTGGACCACCACAAGTTGGTTTTCAAGCATCAACTAAGTGAAGGTACTGTTGTCTCACTTGTCCAATCTCAACCCACTTTGCACTACTCGGCTTTGAACCCTTGAGCCCTACTCTGAGGTACTCAACATCTCCGCTGCGCGTCGTCCCCACCTTCTTCTCCAGAACTGTGTCTTCCTGCAATTCATTAAGATATTCAGGTAGCAGGTCATCAATAGAAGGCAACTGAGTCTGCTTTTCGGGATCCTCAATTAAAGAGGGTTCAAACAATCTCAAGCAATCTGCATTTATGACTGAGTAGATGTGCATGTAAGCTGGTAGATCAAGGCGAAAAGCACTTTCACCAATCTTCTCAAGTATTTTGAAAGGTCCATACCTGATGGGCTTTAGCTTTTTACCTTCACCTTGCATTCTGTCCTCGCTGATATACAACCAGACTTGGTCACCAACTTGGAAACTATGCTCCATCCGATGCTTGTCATGCCTAGCCTTGTATTTGGCTTGACTCTTTTCCAGCTGTTCTTGTACTGCTTGGTGGATCTCCTGGATTTGTTCAATTAACCTAGTTGCCCTGTCGACATCACTGTCCTTCAATTGTGTTATCTTTACCAAAGACAAAATCCAAAGGAGACCTTAGGGTGAAACCAAAACAAGTCTCAAAAGGAGATCTCTGTGTATAAGTATGTTTTGCTCTGTTGTAAGCACGCTGCACATAACACAAATGTTCATCCCAAAGCTTAGGATGTTTGCTGCAAATATCCTCTGAGTAACTGGATCACTGTCCTGTTAACTACTTCTCTCTGGCCATCAGTTTGTGGATGAAAAGCTATGCTTTTCTTCAGTTTGGTGTCCATCAGTTCCCACAGACTTGACCAAAAGTTTCCCACAAATCGGGTGTCTCGATCAGATACAATGGAAGTGGGTAATCCTAAATGAACCCATACATGTTCAAAGAACAGTTTTGCAGTTTGTTCAATTGTACTCTGTTTATTGCAAGGTATCAAAATACACATTTTGCTGAACCTATCCACAACAACATATAGATAATCACGACCTTTCCTAGATTTAGACAGTCCTCCAACAAAATCCATGGAAACACTTTCCCAAGGGTGAGAAGGAACTAGTAATGGAGTGTACAAGCCTAGTTTTCTGTTGTTGGGCTTGCTTTTAGCACACATAGTACACCCTCTTACAT
>APFE031291580.1:66338-76866 GCA_000404065.3 Pinus taeda
TACAAGTAAGGACTTCCTAAAAAAATTCCACATATATCCAAAGGAATTACATCTAACTCAACCTCATCTACAAATGTTGACCCAAAAGAAAACTTGAGTTTGCACTGTCTAGTCACTTGTAGTTGTGCTTTATCATTCAACCATCCTAATGGGTATGGTTTCTTGTGAGGTGTAGTTGATAATCCCAATTTCTTTACAATTGTTTCAGAAATTAAATTTACTTGTGAGCCACTATCAAACAAATTATCAATCTTTTGATGTTTGGAAATAACTTGAATATGGAAAAGCTCATGTCTTTTTCTCTTATTTTCTTCATCAATAATAGATTGTGCAGAATTACTAGTAGATGCTTCAGAATTCTTACTTTTTATACCTGCGGATGCAATGGTTGTTTCATCTCCCGAGTCTGACCCCAAATCTTTCTGAATTGTTGCAACAGTCTTCTTCTTCTTGCCATCAAATTTCTTAAGTCTCAGCTCTGGATGCAGAATCCAACAATGCTCATTATCATGCCCATCCTTTTTACAGTGAGTGCATGAGGCATTGCTTTTCTGTGCAGTGTTAGCCTTCCTTGCTTTTCGCTTCTGCTTTCTTTTCTCCTTGCTCTTGTTTTTAGTGGGTTGGGATGGTCCCCCAACTTCTGGATTTCCATTCTTTCCTCTAGCTTCTAGATGAGTAACTTGTACAGATACCTCATCTATACTAGTGGGATTGAACATGAGGATGGTATGCCTCATGTAACTGTGTAGACCACCAATGTACTTCAACAGAGTCTCTGGTGAGTCTAATGAGATTCCTAGAATCAATGCTCTCTTTCTAAATTCTTGAGTGTACCCTTGCACACTTTGCCCTTTCAACTGCTGAAGAGTTTGCCAACTCATCATGGCTTGTTGCATGTAGGCCAATGGATAGAACTACTTTTTGATTGCAGACACAAATTCATTTCAGACAGAGATAGTCTTACCATGTCTTTTCATGTCAGCTTGGGTTCTACCTTCCCACCAATCCAAGGCAGTGCCTATAAGGCGTAGGCTTGCCAACTAAATCTTGCTCTTGTCTGAGTCGATGTTCTGCACTCTGCAATACACATCAATTTGTCTAATCCAGTTGTCCAACTTTTCTGCATTTAACTCTCCATGATATATAGGCAAATCAAATTTAATATCTAGCTTGATCAAAGATGCTTTCTTGTTATGTACAAGGCTATTAGGAGGTGTGAAAAAGCTTTCCTCTTTCCCTTTTCCTTTTGAGTGGTCATGGCTGTGAGACTCATCTTCTCCTTTGTCCTGTTTAGAGCCCGATGAATCTTCATCCCTATGTTTTCTAAAGTCCCTATACATCTCTTACACCATGGACTTTATGGCTAGATAACTTTCTATGAATTGTGGGTTTGGACCCATAGGACCTTCCTCTCACATTGTCTTCCGAGGATAGACTCTCCCAATTTCAGGATTAGTTTCGGCCAACTCTCCTTCTAATTTGAGCTTTGATCTAGTGAGCATCCATAGCTAAACCAACACAAGCTTTGTCTAATCTTAACAACCTAATTCTCTGATACCACTTGATCTGAAAATCACCCTTGAGTGACCTCAATTAGTTAATTAATGAATGAAGGTATTACAGACTCATGCTGGTGTGTCTATGTATTTTAAGCAACGGATCGATCAGATTGCAAAATACACAGACACTGGAAAATGGAAAACCACAGAGAAACACAGTAAGAAAATACAAGAACACAACAGTTAATAAGGAGTTCACCCTATCCTCCAGGGCTACGTCTCTGGTCCAGCTTTCAATGGTGGCATTATTTTATTATGTCTTTAAAGCAGAGAATTACAACGAGGAGCTCAATCTGAGTCTCCTGAAACATAATATCTTGGTAGGGTGGTTCTTGGATTCCCCAGGCCACTAGAGTGCACAGACTCTTTTCCTTACCAGCGCTTGACCTTTCTGGGCTTTAAGGGGAGGAGCCCAATGTGGTGCTCAGTTCCTGACAGATCTTCTTAGGGATGGCTTGAACATCTCAAGCTCTCTGGTGCTTGATGTTGCCTTTGGTCAGCTCGGCCCTATGTCTTTCTACTTTTTGCTTCATTGTCTTTTCTTTTCTCTATCTTCGTCTTCTCTCTGATTCTTCCTCTCGACGTTCTCTCTCTGTCTTTTCTGTTCATGGCTTTAAAGCCAGTCGATCTCATGATTGTTCGATTCCTTTTCTTTTTGCATCGGGCCGCCTGCTGCTGTTCGCTTGGAGTTCCCTGTCTTGGCGTCATCATCAACGGCTCACAGGGAGTGGCCACTTATCCTCTTGCGAACTGCGCTAGCTCTTCCTCGTCGGTTCGGTTCTTTGGTTTCGTCGGGAAATGACTCATCCGCCACCTCAGCGGTCAAATCGGATCTCAAATCCTTGTAGATCTCGGCTTAATCCCTTGTAAAATCCGGTTCTTTCATCGGGCGCGTTCTCAGCCGTTAGATCTAGGGCCTCTAGATCCAACGTCATTCGCTCATTTTGTGCGGTTGACTTGCTCGAGCGTTAGCGTGCGATGAGCGGCGATTTTCTCTCTCCTCCGCTTGCCACGTGTCGGGCACTGAATGGAATCTCTAGGTTTCAGCCAAATCCGCTTATCGGCCAAGAGTGCCCCCGATATATACTGCCGGTTTTTGGAGCGCGAGTCCCGCCTTAAGCCTTTTGCACTTTTCCCCACGGTTTCCCGGCTTCCATGCGACCGAGCGCTTTGGGGCCTTTCCATTTCGAGGGGTTTTGCCCAGCGAACGCTAATCGCGCATCAGAAACTGCCTCCTTTTCCCGATTTGGGATCCCCAGGTGCCAGTTTCGCCTCCTGCACAGTGCCCATGGGCATCGATCAACGTGCTTTGACCAAGGTCCTTGTCGTTCCACGCTCACTGCCAACTGCCATTGTTCAGAGGTCTTTTTGATCGCTCTGTGCTCTTGAATTCGAATTTTGTCCCGATCTAATACAGTCATGGTACTTTGATGATTCTTCATGGATCCAATTCGGATCAGTTTGTTACCAAGCTGACCGAGTCAGACCCCTCACTGTTTTGTTAAGGTGTTGCAGTTGGTGGATGGAGAAAGATTGACTATGGGCTTCATTTATGAGACTATGGATCAAAGAAAGGAGCAAATAAAGGCATCATACAAGGATAAATTGGCTAAGTATGGACCCATTTGGGAAATCATTGATCAACGATGGAACAATCAATTCCATTGCCCTATACATGGCACATGCAGTTGGGTTTTTTTTCTGAACCCAAGATATCATTATAAAGCTCTGGAGGCAGAAGCTTCACTGGGGAGGTTAGTAGTAGCCAATAGTATTGGTGCCTAGTGATGTTTTACAATTTACTTTTGTTGTAGAGGCCATTTAGAGCCTCTTTGGTAATGTGTTTTTGTTTTGATCTCTATATCATGTATGTATTGGACAGTGCACTAGGTGCCATTTTTGATACAATGGATTTATTCATGAGCCTACTTTGATCATATGTTGTCTTCTCTCCATATTTTAGTGCATTGTGTTTGGAAACATGAATATAAAATTTTAAATTATGTTTTTTCAAAAAAAAATATTTAATGTATTTTTTACGAGTTGGAGTTGGAGTCGACCCTTAGCTGGTTCCAAACTTGAGTTAGAGTTTTAAAACATTGGTTCATATACATTATCATAATATAATCATCAAAAATGTTTTCATACATTCTACTAAAAAACTTTCCAATTCACAAACTTCAAAAAAATTGTTGACATATAGGATTTCAAAGGAGTAAACTAATCAACTTAATAATTCAACTGCCTAGACTTGGAGTCAAGAGTTATGAAAATACACTGAAGGGACATCCTAAGTTTTTTGATATATCTTCCATGCACCTTTGTCCAATGACAATATAGCTATGGAGAGATGGTTTGCCTCTTCATTCATGTCCATATACACATGATTGAAGGTGAGGTGAGAGAAATAATTTGTATTGCTTTTGATATTTTGGAAGAGGCATAACATTTAGAAGTCCCCATTCATCCATTTGATAACAAGAAGTGAGTCGCCATAGATGTTGAATTGAGACATCCCTTCTTCCCTAGTTAGATGCAGAATGAGCTTTAAAGCCATTAAATCACTATAATTGTTTGATGTATGCCTAATTTGGGCTAAGAAAGATGATTTGGTCATTTGAGAAGTGCATTATTCCGCTAGCCCCTCATTGAGAAAAATTCCCTTAAGCAACCCATAAAAAAATACCATGCCCTTTTATATTGTAGTTTCTTTGTGAGGTTTTTAATTCATGAGGAGAGCTTTACAAATATGTTGTTATGATAGCAAGGCTTTGGAGAGCACAATGCAAAGAAGAGGCTTTTCCATAAAAAAGAGTGATTTTAGGCAATTTAGATACCCCAAGCAACAATAAGGGGGATAGCTTTAAAAAATGTTGTATGTTGATTCCTTGTTTTGTTTTTGAGGGTTTTTTTCTATAAAAACAACACTCCAACTATAAGATGCACTTGTTGTCTATTGTATTTTATTCCAAATTTCCAAGTAGAAGTTACATTCAAGATTGAGGTGTTGTCATGTTTACAGAGGTTGCATCTTTTGAGATTATTAAATTCTTGCATTGAAGTTTATCCCAAGTGAGAGTCTATTGTGCAATAAAAGCCACATGATCAATTTTTCTTTAGCTAGGAACTTTAATTTTAGAGATTTTCTCTCCACCATGGTGGAGGATCAACTTTATTTTCTCGAGCCAGGGCAGAGTATCCAAGCTTTGGAACATACCCACTAGTGGGGTTGAGGGACCACATCAACTAGTCTTCTTGGTTTGATGGAGAGAGTGAGGTATTTTGTGGTGTGTTGATATATTGATTCCATAACGGTGGATAGTGAACTGCGATTCCTAATTCTTGCCATGTCATTCAATGAAATTGATGGGTGGTGTAATCCCTTGTCAAGATTTCATTAAGTAAAAACCCCCATTATTGAGATCTTAGACCATGTGGTTAAGGAATAAGTGGTTGTTGTTACTCCTTATTTAGGAATCCTTCCCTATTAGAACTTGCGCACCATTTTTGATCCTCCAAATCATCCTCTTACATATGAGAGGAAGAACATTTCAATTGGCTTTCAAGATTATGATCCATTTGGCACCTTCTTGATGGGTTTCCTTATCTAGTCCACTAAGGAAAGTTGAGGATTTTGTTTTGCTGGAAGAACTTGTGCCCATAGGCTTATACCTTGTATCGATCTTGATACATGTTTGTAGCCAAGGATTTTAAGAAGAGATGTTTTTCAATCCCTAATTCCCTAGACTTTCTCCAAGAAGTAACCACCAAAGATCATTTTTGTTTTGATTTGAACCATTGAACTTGGAAGAAAATTTGCATGATTTTGCCTAGGATGCCATTGGTTATCTAGGCTGGTGAGATCCAATACATCATGATGGCTTACTATTTATATCTTAGACCATGTGGTTGTTCTTACTCATTCAATGATTCTTCCCTATCAGAACTTGGGCATCATATTTGATCCCCCAAATCAACCTGTTACCTATGAGAGGAAAAGCATTTCAATTGGCTTTCTAGATGATGATCTATTTGGCACCTTTTGATAGGTTTCCTTATCTAGTCTGCTAAGTAATCTTGAGGAATTTTTGTTTCTTGAAGAAATTGTGCCCATAGTCTTGTGCCTTGTATCTATCCCCATACATTTTTGCAGCTAAGGCTTTTAAGAAGAGATATGTTTTTCAATCCCTAACCCCTTAAGACTTTCTCCAAGAAGCAACCACCAAAGACCATTGTTGTCTTGATTCAGACCATTGAAGTTGGAAGAAAAGTTGTATGATTTTGCCTAAGATGCCCTTGGTTATCTAGTCCAGTGAGATCCAATACACTAGGATGGATTTTAATACAACCTTGATTAGAACCAACTTACACGCTCTTGATAGCCACTTGTCCGACCATGTGTTTACTTTCCTTTACACCTTTGCTAGAAGCCATAGATCATCATTTTTAAGATAGGCATTGGCTTTGAGAATGAACCCCAACTATTTTAGACTAGGGCCTAAATCCCCTACTTGAGGGTCAAGGAGTTATGATATGTATGTTTTTTCTTGCTCATTAGGCCCCTAGGTGAATAGTGAGGACAATAGAACAAAGATAGAAATATCAGGGTTGATAGCTATGCCCTTCATTTGACTACTCGTTACAACATCCTTTATCATCCTACTAGTCATCCCACAACCAAGAGAACGAGGATGTGGTAGAAAGGGAATCCTCACCTAAGTCCTTTTTCTGCTCTAAGGAAGGGCGCTATTGACCCATTTGCGAGTAAAGCAAAAGATGCTAAACTTGTGCTGTTTAGAATCCAACTCACAAAGGAGTGGTTAAATGTGAGAAGTAGTCTAATGTAGAGCCAACTTACCTTATCAAATGCCTTGGATGAGTCTACCTTCAAGATTATAGCTTTTTTATTCACTGTGCGAATGGAGTGAAGAGCTTCTTGGGCTAATCCAATTACTTCAAGGATTTGGCGCCCTCTTAGGAACTCAAATTATTTAGGGGAGATATGGGTGCAAAGGATGTATTTCAACCTTCTAGTTATCAGTTTTGAGACGATTTTGTAGATACTATTGCAGGGTGAAATAGGCTTGAATTGATCAAAGGATTTTGGTTTGTTAGATTTGGGAGTCAAGGCAATAAAGGTTGCATTAAAAGCTACCAAAGTTTGTTTAGACATCTTGGAGTATTCAACTACTTTCAAAAAACCATTTTCAAAACAATCAAAACATCCCCCAAATAAAACTATAAAGGGAACCCATCAATACCAGGGCTCTTAACCTTATAAAAGTTGTGTAGTACACCCATGAGCTCTTCCTTGGTGACTTTAACCATAAGTTGTTCATTTCCCTTTTGATCAATAAAACTGGGAAAATGGTTGGCAACAATTAGTATGACATTGATGGCCACTCTCTTGTGTCTGCTTTGAACATGTCTTAGAAATGAAGAGTCCTTTCTTCAACAAGTTCAACAAAATATGTGGCTTTTGTCCCATATGCTCTTTCAATGGCCCAAATGATGTTGATAGCCTTCCTTTTTTTCTGCAAATTGGTTGAAAAACTTGGTGTTTTCACATCACGCAGGTAGCCATAGAGTTGGATTTTTCATCTTCCATTATTTTTCTCAGTCCAAGAGGATCTTCCTTCAAGCCCACTCTAGGGTTTTTATTCCATCCTTTTCTTGGTTTAAGATCAATATCTCTCCTTCCCTATTGAACCATTGCCGCAACTTGGATTCCATTTCTATTAATGTGTTGTCTTCTTTCTCTTTTTTTTTCTTCTTGTTCTAGTAGATTGCCATGACCTTTGCTCTTTTAAGAATGAAAAGGAATTGAAGGGGAGGGAATCTTAGAGAGGACGAGTCATAAGGTCTCCAACAATCCTTGATCATTTCTAAAAAGGAGTCGTCTTCTAGCTATGCTGGGTTTAGGTTGAAGGGGCTTGGAGGCTTGTCCATTTGAGGGGCTATTTAAGACAATAAGGCTATGATCTAAGTTCCCTCCCAAAGAAACCCATTTCCTGATCCGTACATTTTCTTCCAAGAAATCTTTCGAGATGCTAAACATATCATGTCATTTTGCACCCTCGCCTCCCCTAAACACATGTTTCTCCAAGTGGGGGAGAGTTTGGTTGGTTGAATATCATACAACTTTGTTGCTTCTTAACTTGATACAAAGAAATCAACTAGAGGGTCCAACTATGTAGCCAACCCTCAAATTTCATAGGCTCCTCGAGTAAACTTTATATTCTCTCCAATTAGTACATGTCAATTCTTTAACAAAGAGTTTTGAAGAGTGAGTTCCCAAAATTGCCTTTGATATGAGTATGGTCCATAAAGATTGATGCACAAAAATTCCAAGTTCACATTACTCGTAAAGAGGGAGGTGTCAAATTCAACTTGGATAGCCTAAGAATTTTTCAGGTGGATGGAGGTCTTTCATCTTTTTAGCAATCCCCTTGACCTCCCCAAACCATTTGTGGCCAAAAAATCTTAGCTTTGTAGAACTAAAGGAAGGGTTTTGATGGATTTATCCCTTTCCCTCATTGTTTCTCAGAAGAGTGGGATTGATGGATCATGAGAATCCATAAACTAGTTGATGACCAATTTGTTAGAGGGATTGGCTAGATCTCTACAATTTAGGCAGAGAATCATCATGAGGGGTCCATCCCTAGGGCATTTGTTCTAAGGGCCCCAAATAGAAATCTCTATTTTTTGGATTAGACTTCTGAATTTGCTTGTTTTTGAGGTAGAGATAGAAATGATTTTTTCTCTCTCTGGGAGGGACTTAGCTCCTTGTTCTCAAAAGAACGTAGCCCCACTTCCACTCCTTGCAAGAGAGAGTGTTGTCCCTTGGACTTCGAGTGAAGATTATATTTAAGTTTTGTAGAAATTGAAGGATTAGCTTAAGTAGGTGGGTTGATAGGAGTCGTTGAAGGAAGTTCCTCAAGAAAGGTCGAAAATGGGATAACTATTAGAATAATACTATTTTAGTTTAATGCTCATTCTTTTAGCTGTTGCTAATTTTCTTACTTTAGCAGTTTCCTAGATGAAACTGATTCTTTACATAGAAACTTGATGTTTCTATCATTGTAAATATCTCTGTATTATTATTGAGTATTGTTGCTCAATCAATCAATTAATTCATTTTGGAAATCTATATGCGTGTTTCGCACTGTTTTATGGTATCAGAGCCAGAAAAAGAGATTTCTTGAGCAGTTATTCTCTCTGCATCCTAATCTCTTGAGTTCTTTCTGTCAATCCTTTCTAAGGTCGAGCCTTTTGTAAGCCATATAGCCTTCACTGAGTCTTAGCTTCAGCTCTGCTCACTGTGATAAAAGCTTACAGTCGTCTATCTCGATACAGAAGTGGATTCTTTGTTTTGTGGAATTACGAGAGCCGAGGGTTCTGCGATTTTTTTTGGCACATTCTTTGTTGGTAGGAATTCCAGTTTTTTTTAGCGGAGCGGATCCCAGTTGTTGGCGTCAATCCCAGAAGATTGCGTGTGAATTTGCAGGGCATTTTGTTGGATGAAATTTGTTTTTAACTGTGGTCTCCTGCAGTTACGATTACAAAACCAAGTATAAATTCTTCTGCCGCATCACAGAGCCAGTGCAAAGCGATCCGTGTGCCATTTTTTGTTTCTTCGTCTGCTCTTGATCAAGTGAGACCCTGAGGACGATAGCGTGACCGTGTTTGACTTGATAGCGTGACCGTGTTTGATAGCAGCGTCGGGAAAACAGTGATTGGTGCGACTATTCCAGTTCTATTATCACGTATCAAATTTTGTGCCACAGTCAGCACGATTATCTCTCAGGCGACGCCAAGCTATTACGACAGCCCTCGTAACAGGTATATTGCATCACGTTTGTGCCATTTTATGATATCAGATATATCGTATCACATTCGTAACAGGTATATCGTATCACATTTGTGCCACAATCAGCATTCCGCCAAATTTATGCCACAGTTTTTATGCCACAGTCGGCCCCACAAATTTGTGCCTCTGTCAGATTTTTTTTCCGTCACGAAATTCATGTTTCAGCCATCAAAATTCACCTGAAATTTCAAACTATCAGACCTCTGACTTCTCTTTGATGTTTGTGCCAATCAAACCTACGTTAAAATGCATCAAGTAACCTCAATTTCAGCACTGAATTGATTGTTGTTTATGCTTGCAATTAATGCATTGAAAGTACCTCAAAATCTGTGCTGGAAATGACTATTGAACCCTCTCGGTTTATGGGTACTACTGAAAGTCAGTTATTTTGGTAAAAGATCGTGCTATACATAATTCCTTGAACCTGCTTCTTAGACCGATTTTTGGTTATATCACATCAGCACCTATCAATTTAAAAATTTTTGCCGACTTTCTTTAGATTTCTTTGGTATTTCCTGTGTCTTGGGAAACATGCAGATGGATTCGCTCACCAATCTGATGTTGGAAGGAAGTCAACGCTTTAATGGCGCAAATTATAACATTTGGAAACAGAGAATGTTGACCATTTTTGAATATAGGCGTCTTGATCAGCTCGTTCTCAACAAAGAGCTCCGTCCTGGAACAGCTGGCACCGATCAAGATAAGTTTGATGATCGAAATCGAGAGGCTGTTATGCTCCTCAAGCTCTCTGTGACTGATGATCAGTTACCGTAGATTCCTTCTGGCAAGACAACTGCTGAGATCTGGCAACAGTTAAAGGAATTACACGAGACATCCGACAAGAGCAGAGCTTTCTTTCTCAAAAATTAGTTGTTCTCCATCATGATGGACGAACATATGTCTTTACAGGAACATCTCAACAAGATTAAAGACATTCGAGATTAGCTCGAAGCCATTGGTCGCACCATGGAGGAAGAAGATATGGTAGTCATCACTCTGAAAAGTCTACCACAATCTTATGAGCACTTCATAGAAACACTCAACATTACTGCCACTAATGTTGATTTGAAGTTTCCGGAGTTATGCACTAAACTCATGC